>CM061919.1:8545244-8617781 GCA_031002005.1 Vandiemenella viatica | reverse complement strand
CGATCCGGACAATTGAGGGTCAGTATAAATTGTGAAAGGAGCGGGAGAAAAGACTCTTGTTCTGTTGGCATTTGAACAGTGTTTGTTAGATCCGGCGTACTCAAACCGTCGATGGAAAGCCTGTGTTGCCATGTGTCCGCGAAACGTAACTTTGTGTTCTGTTTGATAAGGGAATTTTTGTTTATGAAATGTGTAATCTGAAGCAGAGAGTGGGGAACGTCCCAACATTCGCCTAGACCAAGGCTGCTCAACCTTTTTAACAGTCGGGCCAAATGGACGATACAAGAATCTCTGGCGGGCCACAGTTCCCATTTTTGTTTCTTTCAATAAAAAATGAGTTTGTGCAACAAAAAAATCAATGTTCTGAAATTTAATTGTCGTTTATTTAAATAATACAATAAATAGCATTTTCTGCCAAATAAAGAAACAAAATTATATGTAACAAAAATCAAAATCTACAATCCATGTGATTTCTGACATTTTTTCCGTTTTAATAATTTTCCTATGTTAGGCGTCAGATCAGATGTGGTGCGGACTCCTAGTCCACAGCCTAGGTAGAATATGCTTAAACGCGGTCCTGGTGAAACTACTTAAAATCTGAAAGGCCAGATCAATTACTGCAGGAAAGTCTTCTTTTGGTACCAGTTTCCAGAAATCTGCAAAATCTTCTGCAGTATTTTGTAACTTTAAAGATAAGTTAATTTTTCTGCAAATTTTTTTTAGCACAGATTGGTTTTTTCAATTCAGTGAGTTCCAACATAATATTGGCAGGATGACTGATTATGAAAGCATTCACAAAAAATACACATTTTTTATTTTTTACTTTCAAAATCCTGGAATCTGCTCTGAAACGACTGTAATAATCACCTAATTTTAAATTTGTACTTGGAACAATTGATAGTGACGATATTGTGCTTCTCTTTCTAATCTTTGAGTATGAGGAAAAGGTCAATATTTTCTTTGGTTTAATTAATTAAAAACTGATCAAATTTAGTTTTGAATCCACTAATCCAAGTAAACATTGTTTGAAGTGAACAATCTTTGCATTGTAATTTGAGATTTAAAATATTGAGGTAATTTGTAACGTCAACAAAAATGCAAGATCACTCAACCAGGATCTATTCTTCAGTAAATCAGTTTCCAAAGGTAACGCCCCCTTTTCCACTAAAAATTCCAAGCTGAAGAAATGTTTCATGTTACCTCTTAAAAGCCAACGCACAAGGCAGTACAGTTGTAACTCTCCAGATTCACTGATTTCTTCTTCTTCTTCAAAAAAAAAAAAAAAAAAAAAAAAAAAAAAAAACCTCTGAATTGACGTATGTGAAGCGCTTTTGCACGTGTATAGTTTATGCAACGTACTACCGGGTCAGTAATGTCATCTGACCTCATGTATTTTGCACACAAAGCCCAGGTAAATGATGAAATGATATGAAAATAATGGTCGACCAAAGTAATTTTGTAACAAAACTACGCAACCTTTGGTTTTCCCAGTCATTGCAGGTGCACCATGAGTTCAAATAGATATCAGTTTCTCCCATGAGAAACCTTTTTTTTAAAAAGCATTGCTTGGTATTTATAAAAATGTCTTTACCTTGGGTTGTAGTTTCCAGTTGACTGAATTCAAATAAATCTTGAAATATATTCCAATGTTCATCAACACACCGCACAATAATAGCCAACTGAGATTTACTGGTTAAATCGCAAGTTTCATCCAACAGCAACGAAAAGTATTTGAACTTTGTTACGATCTCTTTGATCTGACAACTGAAATCAGCTGACATCTTTTCCACCCGTCTCCTAACAGTGTGAAAGTGAACGACTGTCAGCCTTAGCTTTGACGTTTTGATCATCATAATTTTGTGTAATGTTGTCAAAACCTATTTAACAATTTCTCCATGAGAAAAAAAATTCTTCTTTTTCGATAAATGCAAGAATGTTTTGATCATGGATTCAAGCTCGTCGTGGCTTTGACGAAAAGATTCTTATTGGTTGAAAAGTTTCCGTTCCTTCTTTAAAAATTTTTTCCTGATGGCACTACCAACAAGATACTCTCTTTCAAAATACTATGATTTTGCATGTACTGTCTTTCCAAATTATATTTTTTACAACAGCCACTGTAGTGAAGCAAAGTAAACATGTGGGTTTCTGCACCATGCTTTCAATGCTGGGCCGTAGCTAGAGTTGAATTTAAGGTAGGGCAGCGATGGGTACAGGTAGGGCGGAAGTTAAAATTTTACTTAATCTAATCTGGTGAATTGAGTTTTGTCGTATTTGTGATTGTGGGTGAGTGAGGTATTACTTAATAGGCTGGAGGGGTAATAGATAGATAAGAGAAACGAAATCATTTATTCAGTGTAGTCGTAGGTTTCCGCAACCAGTATTCAGTTAATTCTTGGCTGTCCCAATGACGCCGCGTCATGTATCGTGTAACCGATGTTTCTACCATCCTTCTGTGGTCTTCTTCCAGGGCAGAACTGAGTCTTCAATGATATATATGTTTATTATCGTTTCATTCCTTCCCCTGGTGGGGGAAGTCGGGGTAGCAGCACACAAATTGTTCTCTTCTGCCTAAAGATACATATTTTACAATTGATGAAAACATAAATGTAAATGTTATGATGTCATATAACAATAGATTTTTTCAGTTTTTTACATTATCAGAATGCTGTTATTTTTAGTTTTTTTTTTTTTTTTTTTTTACTACATTTCAAGCAGGTTCACAGAAGATGGTTTTCAGATAATCGGTTAAAGGGTAGGGTATAAACTTGGATTGCTTCTCTTGGTCGGGTATTGGTGGTGGTCGGTCTATGTGTTGGTTTAGGATAAGGATGTTAACGGGTGGAATGTGGGTGGTACTTGTTTGTAGAAACTGGGGAGGTGATGCAGTTCGGTGATTAGGTTTAGAGTTATAGGATTGTTGTTATGGAGACTATTTATTGCATATTTTATGCGGAGGGTTTCTAAATGCACAGGGTGTGGGGAAATTTTATTTAGGGGTAAAATAGGTGGCGGGTGATAGCAGTCGGATACGGTAGGTGATTCGGAGTTCGTGTCGTACTATAATTTAAGGTCTATTATAGATGCGGTCGGGAGCGGATAACCAAGAGAGGTGACCATACGTGAGGATGGGACGGAGGTGTTGATGATAACGTTGCTGTCCCCAGGAGTAGTTTAAAAAGGTTGAGTCTGATATTTGCTTTGAAGGTGATCGTTTTAAGGTGGGGTTTCTAGGTTAAATGTTGTTCGAGGGTGATGCCTAGGTATTTTAGATAGTAATTTTGAAGTCGGCGAGGCGGTATCTTCTGCTTGTCTTTCCAAAAATGATGGCTTGGATTTTGTTAGGATTTATGATTTACCTCCAGAGGTTGCACCATTGTACAAATTTGTCCAGTTCTGTCTATATCGATTTTTGTGATTGTTGTAGAGATTTATACATGGCTAGGTAGGCGGTGTCATTGGCGTATTTGAGGATTTATGTAGGTAGTGTGGGTATAGGTATGTCAGAAATGTATAAGATGTATAAGAGTGGCGAGAGTACAAATCCCTGGGGGGACACCTGCGATAGGGGAGAAGATGCAGGAGAAGAAGTTATCTATGGCTACAAATGAGGTACGGTGTGTGAGGAAGGAGGCTATTTTACGAATGTAGGTGATGAGTTAGGCGAAGTTTTGCAGTTTAAAAATGAATCAGATGTGCCATACTCGGTGGAAAGCTTTTTCTATGTCTCACAGGGAGAGAACTGCGGATCGGTGGATGTTGATGTGGGTGGTCAGGAGGTATACTAGTTTGAGGAGTTGATCTTGGGTGGATAGTTTTGGGCGGAAGCCTCACTGGCCTGCGAATAGGAGTGAGTGTTAAGATATGTGTTGGTGGATTCTTTTTGATAGTATGGTTTCAAATATTTTGCTAAGGACGGAGGTGAGGCTGATGGGCTGGTATGAGTTCGGATCTGATTATGGCTTATTTGGTTTGGGAAACATGAGGATTTTTTATGATTTCCTTTTAGGAGGGTAGATGTCGAAGTATAGGGTATTTGTATACAGGTGGGCTAGGAGTTGATGGAAGGAGCTGGGTGCTTCTTTGATGTGTCTGTATGCGATGGAGTCAGGGACAGGAGCTGTATTTTTCTTAGTGTGAAGGACAGATAGGATATCGTTAGCAGTGATGGGGATGTTAAGCCCAGTGCGGCTAACGATTTGTGTGTAGTTGAAATCGGGTTTGAGCGGTAGTAATGAGGGGTCGGCACGATGTTCGATTATGGCAGAGTCAACGTAGTCAAATCGGGGGTCATTTGGTGTGGTATGGATGGTTTGGAGTTAGTCTGCGAAGAGATTTTGTTTTTGGGTGTTATCGGGTACAGGAAGTTTATTGTGGAGTAGAGGGTAGGTGGTGGCGTGTTTTTGACCAGTTATGCGTCGGAAGGTGGACCAGTATTGTGAGGAGTTCTACATATACTTTTTATTTAGCTGGTTGATGGTGTCGCTGCAAGTGCGTCGTTTGTGGGCGGTTATATAGTTACGGACTGTTCGTTGGAGCTGACGGTGGAGGATGGATCGTGGGTGCGTTGATAAGTGCGTAAGAGGTGACGTGAGAGATGAAGTAGTTGGAGTGCTCGTCTTGGTAGTGATGGTTTGTGAGGGTCGATAGGAGTCAGGGGGATGTGAGCGTCAGTAGCGTCTATGATGGTGCATTGAAAGTATTTGGTGGCTTTAAGTAGGCTGTCAGCGTCATTGTTATTTGGTTTGTCTGCATCTATTTGGTCATCGATGAATTTTCTGTAATTATTCGAGTTGGTATTGCGGTAGTTCTGAATGTTTCGGGGGGGGGGGGGGTAGGATTGGGTGGGCGTCGGGTCTTAGGGGCACTGTATTGGATGGAGAGCATGATCGGGAGGTGGTCGCTGCCAATGGGATCGAGAACATGATTGGTGGTGTGGGTTAGGATATGAACGTGGGAGTTTTATTCTATAACTTCCCAGGCATCTGACCATCCCACAACCAATCAGCAGAGTGTTCCCACCTGTCTATGCTCAGTGACTGTGATGATGTCGATGGCAGTGGCTCCTCCGCTACTGGCCGGCTACACCGAGGCTGTCCCTTCGACACCTCTCGCGCCGGCAGATGCTGCAGACGGCGGCGGCGGCGGCGGCGGAAGACCCCAAATTCAACCTCGGTTTTTACCCCAACCCGCACCCTCTCGATTAATGTGGAGGGGAATCTGTGGGCCCATCAAATCTACATCTACATATATACTCTACAATTCACAAAATTGTGGGTTGCAGAGGGCGCTCAGCACCAAAGCTAATCTCTTTGTTGTGCATTCCAATCCCTAATGGTACGAGCGAAAAAAGAATTCATATAAGAATCATTGCGGCACCTTATTTCTCTAATCTTATCTTTCCTGTCATTCCGGCTGAAATAGGTTGGTGGACGAAGTATTTCACTACACTCGTGAGTGAAAGTGGGAGTACGCATGTTTACCAATAAGTTTAAACGAAACGTGCGTCGTCTATCTACCAGTGACTCCCAGCCTAGTCTACTAATCAGTTCTGTGACGCTTTCATAAGGACTGTAGCAAGCGGTCACGAATCGAGCGGCTCTTCTCTATACTTTCGATCAACCCCTTACGAAACGGATCCCAAATGGCACAACAATAGTCCAAATGTGGACGCACAAGAGATTTGTACGTTATCTCCTTTGTTTGTTCATTCCAATTTTTCAATTTTCGACCTATGAATCACAGCCTAGAATTAGCTCTACCTACCAACGAATTAATGTGTAAGTCCCATTTCATGTTCCTTTGTACTACCAAATATTTCATAGAATCGACCATATCAATAACTGTATCGTTTAACTCGTATTTCTGAACAATTGGATTCTTTTTGTTAGTTATGCACATTGTCTTGCACTTTTTACAATTTAGCGTAAGTTGCCACTCAGTGCACCATGCCAAAATAATATCCAGATCACGCTGAATTTCTAAGCAATCGGCCAAATTCCTTACTTCTCTGTAAATAACCGCATCATCAGCAAACAATCTAAAAAGGTTTTTCACTTTGTCTCCGAGATCGTTTATAAAAATTAAGAAAAGAAGTGGTCCTATTACACTTCCTTGAGGTGCCCCCGATGTAACATCTAGACTAGAAGAACTTTCTCCTTCAACGACGACATACTGCGACCGACCAGTTAGAAAATCCTTTATCCATTCACAAAGCTGATCCGATATACCGTACGCTCGTAGCTTCGCTAAAAGGCGGTTGTGTGGCACAGAGTCAAAGGCTTTCTGAAAATCTAAAAAAATGGCATCTACTTGTGAACCTGCATCAATAACTTTCATTACGTCGTGTGTAAATAGGGCCAGCTGTGTTTCACATGATCTTTTCTTCCGAAATCTGTGTTGATTTGTTGTAAACAAATTATTATCGTCTAGAAATTTCATAATGTTCGAGCATATAATATGCTCCATAACTCTACTACAAACAGATGTTATAGATATTGGACGATAGTTTCCAGGATCACTTTGATCACCTTTCTTGAAAATCGGAGTTACTTGCGCGATTTTCCAGTCTGAAGGTACTTTTCGCTCTTCTAATGATTTACTGAATATATCAGACAGAAATGGCCCGATTTGCACCGCATATTCTGAAAATATTCTTACTGGAATTCCATCTGGGCCCGGTGCTTTCCCCCACTTCAGGAGCTCTAATTGCTTTATGATACCTGCAGTATCTATCCGTAATGATTCCATCACCGACTCGACACGGCGTGGGAAAACGGGAACACTATCCTTATTTTCATCAGTAAATGAATTTTTGAATACAGTATTTAGTACGTTAGCTTTATCGCGGCTTTCATTAACCTCTGAACTTTCACGAATTAGTGCTGGAATATTGCAATTGGTACAATTGACTTTTCGTACATACGACCAAAATTTCTTTGGGTTTTCTGTGAGACTCTTAGAGAGTTGGAATGAAAATCGTTGAAGGCCTTACGCATTACATTCTTAATTCGTCCTCTTAACTCAGGCTAAGGTTTCTAAATCGCTGCGACACCCCTTCCTTCTTGAGCGTGCGTGTATCCTCCTTTGTTTTTTGAGTAATCTTTTGACTTCGCATGTGTACCACGGTGGATCATCCTCCCCATTTATTATCCGCTTCGGTATATGTATATCCATACCTTCCCTGACTATTCGTATAAATCGATGCCACATCTCTTCAACGGTGTCCTTTTTTGACTTGAAGTTATGGTAATTATTCCTCAGGTAGGTTCTAAAACACTCCTTAGAGGCCTTACTGAATTTGTATACAATCCGCCGTTTTCTCCTTTTTCGCTTGGTCATTAGTCTGATAGTTGCAATTACCGCTTTGTGATCGCTTATACCTGTGGTCGTTGAAATTTCGGTGAATAATTCTGGCCTGTTGGTAACCAGCAGATCTAAAATATTTTCGCTACTGTTATGACACCGCGTAGGTTCATTAACTAGCTGCTCGAGATGATTATTTGAGAACAATTCCAGAGTTACTTCAGAAGCTGCCTTATCCCTGCTACCTGTAATGTGAACGTAATTACGCCAGTCAATATAAGGCAGATTGAAGTCCTATAATCATAGCATGATCCTGAAAACGACTAGCTATACTGTTTACATTATTTCTTAACTCCTCGGCGATAGCTATTCGGAATCGGGTGGACGGTAGAAGGCGCCTATGATGAGTTTTGACCCAGCAACTTTGAGTTTAATCCATATGATTTCACAGATCATATCGACTTCTATTTCATTAAATGGGAGAGATTTACTCACAGCTATAAATACCCCACCTCCATGAGAATGTAATCTGTCTTTACGAAAAACATTCATGCTATCTTTAAAAATTTCGGCGGAACTTATTTCTGGTTTTAGCCAACTTTCTGTACCGATAACGATTTCCGCTTCTGTGCTACAAATAATGCTATCAAGTTCCGGTTGTTTGTTACAAACGCTTCTACAGTTAATTACGAGAACTTTAAACTGTCGTGATTATTTTACGCTCCTCACACATTCCGGTGTTACATCTGATTGGGTTGCCCGTAACTGTATTTCGTGTTTCGGGTCTTCCTCCTTCAGCCTAAAAAACCACCCAGTGCATTCCACACGGCCCCTGCCACCCGTGTAGCCGATTCACGTGTGTAGTACACACCTGACCTATTATGGGGAACCCTACATGACTCGACCCTATGGCGAAGATCGAGGAATGCCGTCATCTTCCTTGGATGCGTTCATGCTAGTGGGGTGATTCTGCTGTCTCAGCGTTCTACTTAGAGTCCGATGTCTGGCAACTAGGCGGTTTCGTATGCCCGCTGCTCCGCAATCAGCCGTTGGGTAATTGTTATTAAAACTGTTACAGTGGCCTGTGGCCACTACACAATTTTGGATATCGATTTCTGCTATGATGATATATGAGATGTAGTGATTATCTAAGTAGGATATGAAATTGATTTGGAGTGGAACGTGGGGGTCGGATGTATATGGTGAGGAGGGTGACGGTGAGGGATTTTAGGAATTCTGTGACGATGGATGATTGAGGGGTGCGTGTATTTGGGTGGGGATATGATTTTTATATCCAATGACCACACCTCCGCGCGCTACTTGTGAAGGGTTGTCGGATATGGTGAGTTGATAAGGGGACATACGAATTTGATGATGTGGTTGGAGGAAGATTTCGTTTAACTTGAGGCATTGGGTATCATGTATGGTGAGAGTATGTAGGAGTAGGTTTTTGTTGGTAGAAGTGAACGGATGTTGTTAAATAAAATGTAATGAAAAAGAGGTATATTTGGGTTTTTGGTGTGGGGTTGTGGGGCTTATATGTGGGTTTCTAGCGTGAGGAATTGGAAGTGGGCGTTGTTTTGGGAATAGGTGGCATTTTTGTGATTTCCAAAAACTGCTCGTGCTGCAATAGATATTTGTGCGAGTGTGTGATCCCGCGAGAAGAGGTTTAGATATTTCAAAGTAATGATAATGAATCGTAGGATATCTTCTATGGTTTATGGGCGGCGTATGGAGTTGGTGGGTGGTATGGGAGGGTCAGTGGGTCGGAGGGATACAGTGAGTTCCGGTTTGATGGGGGCTGGTTTGAATTTGGTGGAGTAGGTAGGGTGGTGTTCACTGCATGTGTTGCAGGTTGGTGTTTTCTGCAGGTTAGGGCAGGTTTTTAGGAAGTAATTCACTTTGTAGTGGGGACAAATAGAAGGGTTTTTACAGTTCTGCGTGAGGTGGTCGTTGTATTGTAAGCAGTGGCCACATCTAGTAGGTTGGGCAGAGGGAGTTTTTGAACGTTCCACTCTGTATTTTTGGTGGAGGATCACGGCCCCATTGCGTGGTCTATTGTTGATGGACTCTGATCATGTAAGTGGGTCCAAAGTCATTTCTGATTATTCAGGGGTACATGTAGGTCTTCGTTTGAGTTTAGCTCTCTGACTACTTCTTCTTCGATGATAGATGGATCTACCGCGCGGATGACGGTTGTGAGTGTTGGGAGTCTCTTAGGTGGGGTTGGTTGTTTAGGGGGGTGGGTTAAGGTAGCATTGTCGCCAAAGGAAGTTAGGCCAATTTTGTTTTTAATTAGCTTAAAGAGGTCTGTATTGTTGCTTTTGATAATGATTCCGTTTTTTGTGGGAATGAGTTGTTGGATTGATATGTTTGGTATGTGGTGCTTTATGAATTTGGTTAAGGTTTTACTATTGGTATATTCAGGGAACACTCCTTCCAGTATGTATACGGTACGTGAATTGTCTGAGAAGTAGTAGGAGGTGATGGTGTGGTTTCTAGGACTTCACATGTGGTAAATGTAGTTTTTGTTGAGGAGGTTTGTGCAGATGGCGAGGTGCCGCATTTTGACTGATCATAAGGTTTGGCATTGTTCCTGTCTGTTTGTAGATAGCTAGTACCCCGTGAGGGTTTTTACACTATCTGTGGAATATGAGGGTGTATGCCTTCAGATGTTGTGGGGCTGATGATTGTTGATGTGGTAGGAGCCATGGTGGTTGCAATTGTAGTTGAAGCTGTGTCTATGGTGGAAAGGTGGCTGCTGGTAGTGACAGTGGGTGGAAGGATGGTAGGGTTTGTAGTGGAAATGTTTATGGCGTTACCATTACTGTTTTGTTGCTGAATGTAACCCACTAGGCAGGCAGATCGATGGAAGTCCATTTGTGAGCAGCGGCCAGAGCAGGCGTTGTTAGTGAGTAAGCAGGTGTAGACGGGTGGCAGGTAGGGCAGGCGCAGTCGGATGGCCGGCGTAGTCCGAAGCAGTCAGGGGAAAGCAGGCAGGCAGGCAGGCAGGCATAGTACGATGGCAGGCAGATAGGCGTTGTCCGATGGCAGGCGTAGTCTGAAAGTAGGTAGGCAGGCGTAATCCGAAAGCAGGCAGGCAGGCGTAATACGAAAGCAGGCAAGCAAGCAGGCAGACATAGCCGAAGGCAGGTAGGTGAGTTCCAGAAGCTGATAGGGGCAATCAGGTGATATCCAAAAATTAGCATGCGAAGTACCAAAGAGATAAACCAAGAAGCGAAGTCCAGTAGTAAGCGTAATCCGATAGGCGGCGACAACTTGAAGATAGCGAAGGAACCCAGGTTGAGCTGCTGCGCGTTCCTCCTCTTCAGTCAGTGTGTAGTGTTGTTATATAGTCGAGGCCTATGATCCATCTAGAGCGTTCAGGCTACCCCGCCAATCAGAATATGCGAACAGTCATGTGTTTCGTTGGCCTGGTGGGGCGCGACGCGGTCTGGTGGGAGGTGACACATGACCTGCTCTGTCCGCACTAACGAGAGACAGGCGTCAGGAAATTTAAGCCTGTTATCTTCGTTTATGTTTTTTGGGCGTTTGGCAATTTCCAACGCCTCCCTGACACACCTTGGCCACAATTTATATTCGCGCAATATAAGGATGGTGTTTTCGAAGTTTATGGCATGATTAGTTTTGGCTGCATGCTGTGCAACAGCGGATTTATCAATGTTGTTGGATCTATAATTGCAGATGTGCTCATGCACCCTGTCCCTTCTTTGTAACTCAGTAATTAGTATGTCCAACGTTTCAAAATAATCAAAGTTAAATAGCTGAGCATCCTGGTCTTATATATTTTGTCGGAAGAGCCATCATCAAGTAATGATCCATCCGATTTGAGTTTCCTCTCGAGCCACTTCTGGATCTGGGTTCTATGTTCAGAATTTCAACTTGTCATAGAATTAGCTTCTTCCAAAATTTGATATATTTCATCTGATCTTAGTCAGTTTTTTTTCATTCTGGACGCACTTTACGATTGTTATGGCGTCTTTCAATTCTGCGCTTTGGGCTCGTCTGCAGGCTGAATCATGAATAAAATATTTTTGCCCAGAACCATGGCCATTCGGAATTCCAAGTTGAGTATGACTTTAATGCCAACACTCTTAGCGATATCATCACCATTAAATCTGTCTTTTTTAATTTCATCTTATGTCATCAAAATTGATGAATAATTATTGTTTACAACTTTTGTAATTGCCAAGTGTCTTGACCAATGCTGCTCGAGGAGCCAGCAAATCCTTTTTCCACCATATGAGGCAGCTGTTTTGCCATGGTTTAAAAATTCATGTTACATGATGCATTGATAAAAAAAAAAAATAACGAATGAAAATCGTTTCCGAGATTGTCCTGAAATGGTTTTAGCAGTGAATGTGAGGAATTTTTTGGCCAAATTTATTTTCTGTTCTGCTTACAGCTCCTGAAACTTTCCCAAACATTACACTTGCGCCATCATGTCATACCAGAGAGGTCAAAGTTATCTTCCGTAATCGCATTTAACGTTAATTCGGTGAAAGTGGCTGCATCAAGGTTTTCAGTAGTTGTAACTGCCAGCAACTAGTCTATCCATAATGTACCTTATTGCTTTTGCAATATATTCTCGGTTATTTTTATCTCTCGTCCCATCTTCCATTAGAGTAAACCATTTCACATCAGATTCCTCAATATCTTTAACAATGAAATTTCGTGGTGCTTGAACCATTGCTTGAATTATTTGATTTTGAATTTCGGGTGAACGATATATTGCAGTTTGTTTTATATGACTGATAGCCTCCTTAAAATTCGAATGTTTCATGGATGTGTATTAAACAAATTATGAAATAATACTTGTTCTTTTCTTTCTCCAAAATATAATTCCACGCAAAGCCAATTCATTAACAAGTAGAAATTCTATTATTTAAATAATAGACTTCATATAAGACCTATTTTTTTAATGCGTTTCGACGTTTTAACGTTTCATCACTGCTAGTTGTAGATATTATATGAATTTGTCCTGCCAGATCGCCATGGCTTGTGTATGAGATGTGGATTTTTAATCAGTGACATTTTTCCAGTTTCTGAATCCTGCGGAAGTGTATAAAGTCTGTTTGCTTCCATGAGATAATAATTGCTGCAAGAGTAGCAAAAAGCAGCATCTTTCTCGATTGAATCCTCCAACCATTTATATCACTTGAACCAGACCACTACCAAGAAAGATCACGTTATTTTCTTTTAGATGTACATCTAATTTAACTTGCTTTATCGGCTCTCAGATTTGTCCAATATCAGAAGGAATACTACATCTAATGTTACCAACATGTATCACCAAAACTGTTTCCATTGGGCTAGGAGTGGTAATTGTATTTTGTGCTTCCAACTGTTTTGAGGAATGAGGTCCTTCTTGGTCAATTTCCTCTTCAACTCTTCGTTTTTTGATACAGAAAGCTCGTATACCCATCGCAAAATCAATTGGTCTTCAGTTCACAGCAATAAATAAAAAATTGTCACTAATTGCCTGAAATATTGTACCTACAGTACACTAACGAACATCATAGACAATACATACTTCAAATGGAATCTGTGAGCAGAATAAAGAATTGGTATATATGATAGAGAGTAACTGTTGTTAATTCGGAATTGTTTACATGTCACTATGTTAGTAGAAAAAAAAATTTCCCATCATTTCATACTATGAACAAACATTTTAGGCAAATAGCGTATTAGCTTAATTGATGGTATCTTTTAAGGTAGGGCATTGGAATTTTAAGGTAGGGCATTGCCCCACAATGCCCCCCCTTAGCTACGGCCCTGTTTCAATGAAACAATACTTCTTTTCCCATTCATCATGAAAGACACGGTAGGACTCTGTTTCAACGTACTTGGTTCGCTGTGAGCTATACTGAAACAAACAGCATTGTTTATACTTTATTTCCTGAATACCGAATGTGAAAACTTGTAATCAAGGAAAACTTAAATTTGCTAATAATGAATAACATATCTGTGACCGCCCAAGTAAATTCTTGTTTTAACAAGAACAGTCTAGGTATGTCCAGTATTTGGTGTAGCACAGTCTTTAAAATCACACAAAACACTTTTAGATAACTTCCCCAAGGAGGCTAATTCAAAAAATATTGTAAATACACCGGCACTCTCGCTCGTTTGAGAATCGACTGGTTCTTGAAGCTCATAGGGACTGTGATACTGCCGGTGTTTGTCCTTGCGAGCAAGAGAGCCAAACGTGTGACCGCGCGCATCACTTGGACTTCGGAATAGTTTTTCAACTAACCGGGAATTTTCAAACTTGCTCACGCGGGCCACGTAAAATTCGTCCGCGGGCCATATTGCGGCCCACGGGCCTGGGGTTGAGCAGCCTTGGCCTAGATGATTGCGGTAGACCACCTAAAAAGAGCATCAAGAACGACCGAAGGACTCGAACCCAGTGCTTTTGCACCTCCCAGATCTAGTGTGCGGAAACTTAACGCACTGAGCCACACTGACGGGTCGACAAATTGGTGTTTCGATATTTTTATGAAAATAATCAAGTCCATGTCTGCCTTTTTGGATTCATTTCCACCAGATGTCTATAAAAATCAAATCTTTTTCTAATACTAGCTGAAAGTTATCCAGTTCTCATTTCCATTTTTCCTTGGTCCGATAATTTTTCCTTTCTCTCGAACTCTAGCTTTAAACAAAAATCATAAAAATCTCAAACTTTCTGCTTCATACACGTTGTGGTTTTGCAACTGTGTTGTGATGAAGAATTTTTCCTTTTATTAATACTGATTTTTTTTTCCTTGTAAGGCTCTTTTGATGGTTCTATTGACTGAGATCTTGTTTTAGACGCTTCTTTATCTAGACCAGTGTTTCCCCTCTTTATTTAATCCGAGTACCAGTAAAATGTTAAGTAATTCTATGTACCACTAATTTGATGGGCCTAATTTACCTAGGTGTATATATTGTTCTATTATAACCTAATAAATATAAAAGCTTTTTTTAAATTCTTACGTAAAGAGTTATGAAATTGGAAGTGAATTATTAAAAGTGAATTACATAATTGAATATTCTCTTAATATTAATTAACCAAACGAATAATGTTATGCCTGAAGACGACCTGCCCCACAGTTTGACAATAATTTTATCTAGAAACTTAAATCTTTGGCTTCTACTGAAGTTGAAACTTGCTGCAAGACTTAAGGCTGCAACTCTTACTTGCCTTAGTGTTTTTAATAAATTGACGTTGGATCTGGGCGCTGTGCATAGTTGACCTTTATCTTTCAGGGTGCTGATGTGCTGTCACCTCAGCGACGTAACAAATGTCGGCAAGTGGTGGAAGAGTACACGGCAGGGATCCGGGAGGCAGCTCAGCAGGTGGAAATCGCGCGTCAAGGCTTGTGCTTTAAGCTAAGCTTATCCATAGCAGCCACGCTACGGCTCTCTTACACGACAGCCTCCATCGGCGACGTAGCCGAGGAGCATTCGTCCACTACCAGGCAAGTTGAAGCAACGAAGCGGTATGCAAACTGGCCTCTTGTATAGTACAAAACACATGACTCCGGTTCAAGAATCGTCTCACCTTCCCCTCGTCATCTTACATTGTTATAAGCCATATCTTGAGGTTTTTGTCCTGAGAATTTTCCTGTTATTTTGAAATAATATTGCTTGATGTTTCGATTGACTTTTCCATCAGCCGGAAGATTCGTTTTTTTTTTAACTGCTTAACGTCTCTTAACAGCGAGGTCTTTAGAGATGGGAAAGGATTCGGCTATGGCCTTTTGAAGGAAGCATCCCGGCATTCACCTGGAGTGATTTGGGAAACCATGGAAAACCCAAATCTGGATGCCCGAACGGGGATTCGAACCGCCGTCCTCCCGAATGCGAGACCAGAATGCTAACCGTTACATCACCACTCTAGGTCGGAAGATTCGTATCGGCCGAGCAATCTGACCAGTGGGTTGAAAATGAGTAGTGAAGCATGGGTACTCCCAGTTGGGCAGGCGACGTGTATAATGGTGTAGCGGCCGTGTTATAGCTTCAATACCAATTGCTCTAAGAACCCATAGCTACAACTGTCAGATTCGGAACGAATGATAGTATCCAGTGTTTTGCACCTGGTAATGATTATAGTTTGCAATTGCCGATTGTGGAGTTTGCAATAAGCTCAGAACAGGTTCAGTCCAACAGAATTCAAAGAAGTAAAACACTAAAAGGTCGTTTTTTAAGGGTAAGAACTATTTAACTTGGGGCAGGTCGCGATTTTAGTGAATTGAGAGTAATTTTACTATTACTCCGTGTTTCACTACAAAATGGGTGGCAGAGGATACGTTGCACCTATGCTGATATCGTAAATATGCATGGGGAAGGATATACGGAATGTGAAAGTAGGCGTTGATGGGATATCTTAAGGAAGCATTCCAATATTCTTGTGGAGTTACCTAAGAAAGCCATGGACAACCCAGATCAGAGCCGGATCTGTTCCAAGAGATAAATCCTTCCTATTCCATTCTCTTATCGCTCTCGGGAAAAACGAGAAAATCTGTTCTGGCTCTAATTTCTCTTCCATTACTTTCTTGGTTATTTTTGGATATAAATGTTAGTGATAAAATGTTTATCATCCTGGAATTAATCAGTCATGAACTTAACAGTAAGCGTTTCACAAGAGTAATGCCTACGGTATTACGGATATTCCCAACCGAATTCTTTGTTACGCTTTCTCTTCAGCGATATTCACTTAACACGAGTCAGACGTTTCTTCTTTCCGCCATCAGCAGTGAGTTTATTTTTTTTCATGAAGGTACCACGCAAAACAAAAATTCAAAATGAGGTTGAATTACTACTTTGTATGCAATTGATTTCACTCCCGGCGTGTACCATTTTAAGAACGACCTAGGAAACGGAGCATACGGTTTGATTTCCCAATTACCTTCTCACCATGTTTGTTCCATAACAAATTATTACGGTGGGTAAGCGATAACCTTCTGGCTTCACACAGGTTTGAATCCCCGCCCGATCATTTAGATTTCCGTTTTCCATCGATCCCGAAATCACTCGAGGCGAATGCCAGGATGTTTCCTTCTAAAGACAACGACTGAATTCCTTCCCGTTCCTCGCTCCCCACTCCTTTTTCCCCTCTAATGGCCTCGATGACGAGGCGTGTATCCATAAAAAAAAAAAAAAATATCTGTTGGCAAAGAACCTTCATCACCGTGAACAAAAAACTGTTCTACACTTCACGAAGTCTACAGTCGTGTTGCATAGTTGTCTGAATATGCCAAGAACATAGAATTCATAAGTAACATAGTGTGAGACACGGTATCGATTTTTTTTTTTTAAAGTCTATCTATAAGGCACAAGTCGTTGATTAAAAGAACAAGTTGTGTCTTGCGCCGTTGGCCTTTCCCGAGTCATTCTGACTTGAGTTTAAATACTCCTTCATTCAAGATATTCTTGAATTTTTAGATATGTTATGAAATTCCGACAAATATTGGTCTACAAAATCTGCCTGCATTTTTTAAGGCCATCAACATTACTACTCTTAAACACAGGACAGGATGCAAACCTTCCAGTCTGCTTGTACGTTTCCTTGTGCCAAGGAGACTGTATATAATTTCAAGAATACAGCGCAATTTGGAGAATCGAGTAAAATAGTCTGGTTCATTAGCCTTGCCTATTCTCACGTTCCAACGGGAGGTATTTGTTATGAAGTCAAAAATGAATACGGTTCTAATCAAAATACTGCTGAATTTAACTAACGCCGTTCCTTGAATCACTTTATAAAACACTTGTTATACTTTTACAAGTTGCGAATTTATTTCACAATATTTTATAGCTTCTATACGAAGCTATAAATTTCACGTCATGTGACTAAACAGAATGAGCGCAGAACGCACTGTTCGCTCACCCAGCGAACACTGCCCATGCCCATGGAGGAAGGAAGTATATGGAGGAGAAGTGACGTTAAATCTGTGAAGCAGGCTCTAAACTCTCCCGCATGGTGGCAGCAGCGGTATTGTAACCCAAAATAATTCCGAGTTCACACTGTGTTTGATGTTCTGATTATTTCATTTTGTAATGTGCATAAGTGTTTTATAATGCCATCTTGTGTTGCATACGGTTGCACAAATAGGAAGGAGAGGAAAGAACCTGGAATATCATTTCATAGGTAAGTTATATTCTAATAATTGTTGTTGAAGTGGTCAGTGGGAATCGTAAACTTTGGCGCATGTCTATAAATATTTAGTCATAGCTCTCAATGGGATGACTTTGTTCTCAAATTTTTGTTGGTGTTGTGTAGAAAATCAGCATACCTTACTATTTTGCACATAATAGACTAGCATTACTTTTTAACGAGTGTTGAAAATGAGATTTAAAGGGTGTATGTTTTACATCGCGGTTCAGTTAATTTAGTATTGCGCTTTCCTTCGTCACGTTGTAGTTTATACTGTATGATGAAATTAAATGTGTTAAATTATGCTATGCAATCTAGGAATCTTGATGATGCAAATGTTACCGCAAATTATGTGTGGGTATGTCTACATAGTTTGATTCTGTAACGGCAATTTAATGGAGATTGTGGTTAGGTCTAAATGCAGTCTGTACCAGAATGGTTTTGTTGTTCCATGAGGGACAAAGAATTTATCTATTACTGTTAGTAATTTCATGAGAACCAAGTTAGTGACAAAACGTGTATAGCGATGGAAACTACTTCTACTTCCAGCTATTCCCAATTTAGCTTACGATTTATGGTAACAAAATAACTATTTTTATTCTGGTCTAGGCCTCATTTAAACCTAACCACAAGTGGTAGTAAAAACAACTGAAATATCCATTCTGCATGTCCACCATGTAATTCGTGTGGCTTTGGCAGAATTAATTTTTAGTCCAGGTTGCATATCAACCCAATCCCAGTATATCCCGAAAACTAAGCAAGATATCGAAAAATTTTATTCTTTATTTTCGATTTGTCTCGTCGTGTTATATAAGAATAGATCATTAAAATTGACTTTTGAGAAATGTTTCTTCTGCATTTCAACTCAAGACCCCTCACTTTTGATACAGTATATCTCGAGAACTAGGCAAGATATCGAAATGTTTTATTCTTTATTTTTTATTTCTCTCGTCTTTTTAAATAAGAATCCGTCATCAAATTTGACTTTGGCCAATTTTTTCTTCTGAATTTCAACCAAAACCATTATACATTTGAGACAGAATATCTCGAAAACTAATTATTCTTCATTGTTTATTTGTCTCATCGAGTTACACAATAATCCATTTGCAGATTGCGACGTTACGTTAATCCTAGAGTCCCCTTGAGGTTTTTGTACATATACGCCGTGTCTGTATGGGTTAGTCCATGCCTCCCCATTCCCCCCACTCCTCCTCCGCCCGGCTTCACTTCATTGCGTGGTGAAGGTCGCTTGCGTCGTCTCCATATATTTCCTTCCTCCATGACACTGCCCAGTTAGCTCAGGGGGTGAGACCAAAGACTCTACAATATTAATCGTTAAAGATAACTATAGCTGTGGCCAAATCTTTTGGCGTTTGGCGTCAAATGCGCCGTTGCCAAGCCGTGCGCGTAACAGTTGTATTCATCTCTTTACTTGTAGTAATAGTTTTTAACGTGTTTTAAGTTATTTATAAGCACTATTCTGTGATAAAATATTGATGCATGTCATTTAGTTAAGAAAGTTATGTCATTGCAGATGCGTTTAATATAATTGGAGGTTTCAAAAGATCTGTTATTTATTATTCTATTACCTGCGCAGAAAAATTAAAGGCATTCACGACAGACTAAGGAAACTTATGGCAATACTCTTCTTTTTTTTGTGGCTAAAAATCCACGTGTTAAATTTTATTTTCAGTTTGTATATTTATAACTAAAATCAAAATTTTATTTTGTTATCCTCTGCACTGAAAAACTTACATAATTAATGACAAAATTATCTGTTTATATATTATCACTCATCACTGTCGTAAAATTCGTGTACTGTTCTCCTCACAGTGTCCCTGTCGCTAAGCTTTGTTAGAGTGTTGTATTGTTTCATATTTTTCTTTCGAGAAACAAACGTAGGTTATTTTCCCTCACGACACACGCGCTGGACAGTTCTCAAACCGACATCACAAGCTGCAGCCCAAATAGCCTGTCAATTCCCTAATTTTTTTTTCGGAATATGGTTAATTTTTGCGGTAACAAATCACTACAGTTTTTACTATCAAGTATGTCCATATTTTTCAAGTCTTTTCTCACCAGCGTACATGTAGATGACAAAATTACACCATCATTGCCCACAAGATTTTTGAAATATTTGTACACATTCAGCCGCGGTGTCTCTACTGTCGATGACGTGCGTCTTGTTGGAGTCGTTAGTCCCGAAACACCATTTTTAGTGGCACCATTCTCTTGCTAAATTTTCTCAATTATAAAATACTACAATTTTTTGTTCGGTAAAATTATTACAGTAAATTACTATAATTAATAAATAACTAAATCGAATTAATATCGCAGGAAAAAATCGCACATCACTAAAAATCAAAATATCCTCTCTCGAGCACGCTCACCGTCACACTGACACACTTTCTAATTCGCATTCACAGGTTCACACATTTTTTAGTATATTGAAAGGGAGGTGGAAGGTTTGGGGTTGGGTTGCGACCTGTTGGCGCTCGTACTAGGCAACACTGGCCGCTTAGCGTTGCCATTTTCTAGTGACATAAAGAGAGCGCATCGCCAGATTGTTCCCAGGTACGGCAACAGCGCGTTTACACAGACTCGCAAAAACATTTGGCCACAGCTATAATTATATCCCGATTATGATACAAACTATTATCTGTGGAAACCCTGAAATAACACCCGTTAGATTACATCTATGTAATTATTTAGGGTACCTATCTTTTAATAATAATAATAAATGATTTGTGGAGGAGGGGTTGTCATAATGTTAATCTGCATCAGTCAAAATGCACGTACTATAAAATTATAAGACTTCTCACGTTCAAATGTGTAGCTAGCTGCTAGAACCAATTTATTACCTAGTGATTCAAAATAACTTTCTAGAAAACTAGGTCGACATATGCTAAGATGTACCAAAATAAGTAAAAATAAATTTACCATCGTAAGTTTCAGATAGTCCTTTGGACAAGAAGTTCGCAGTATTCGTCTTCTGCTCTGTCTCTAGATTTTTTTTTTTCCGATGAGTGATCTAGTGATATTTTCATGTTCTCTGTGACAATGCACTTGGCAGTTGACTGATAAGGTAGGGCAACAGAAAATCTGGTAAATGGCACTTGGAATAGATATCTCCAAGGCATTGGTAACTCTATTTTCCAGTCTGAGTTCACCAATCTGCATGAACTCGTAGATTTTCCTGAGATTATCAGATGATTTTTGCTTATCCTGTTGAGGCACAGAAGTGATGAATATTTATGAATGAGATTTGATATGCTATGCAAATGTCCCAAATAGGAAACGACGCATCAGATTCAGAATCAAAATTCTCCCTGATCAATTATACTAACCGCCATTCCCTCAAGTTTATTTCTGGCAGTATGAGAGTATATTTAAGATACAGAAGAACGAAGTTTTTCTCGGCGTTGAGAATTGATTTATTCTCGGGAGACTAGCCGAGTAATCAAGGTGTATCCACACGATATATCGGCGAGAGTTTCAGATCGCCGAAATATCGTGTTAAAATACCTTGATTACTCGGCTAGTCTCCCGAGATGACTATATCAATATATTTAGGATATTCGTAATTTCTCAAATAATTTTGGACCTTACACGTTCGGAACCTCTGACAAATTTTTTAATAACTGAGATGAGAGGGCGAAGTTTAAATAGTCCTAAAGCTTCTTCTCTAAGCCTAAAAACTCGTCTCAGTTTCGATTGTTTTGCGACTGGTTTTTCAGGCGCTGTGCTGCAGTCGGAGAACAGAGTTGGCCAACAACGTCAGCGACAGCTGCTGGTGAGGCTCAAGCTTCAGCGACGAATCCCAGTGTGAGGTGCTCGGTAAGGCCCTCAGCCTACAGCAGTTTGACGATATCTCTTCTCTTCCGTATATAAATCTGTAGCGGGCCGCGATAGACGATCAGAATCACGCAGTAACTACTAAACACATTTTGATGGGCTTTTCACATTTTAAAATCTGAGACGTCATGATTCTGAGTGAAAATCTGTTCTTAACATCAAACTGTTACGTTTCGTTTATTTCTGTGATTTTGCAAGTAGAGGCCTTCAGTCCGGGCACAAGAAAAATACGACACTTCAGGTGTCTCACGCTCGTTTACGAGAAATCTTCGCTTAAAAATTATAAATTACAAGAATGCTCAGTGGATACCAGTAGAACACCCGTTAAACTATATTTTCTGAAATAATAATAATAAAAAAAAACTTACGTGTGTTAAGGCGTTGCATTCCGAACCAAAGTTCGTAAGTTCGATTCCCACCAGGCATCATATATCTTTCTACGAGCGTTCTTTCTTACTACTATTTACAGTTTGTTGTATTAAAAACCTATTTTTCACAAAATTCATCTAAATTCTAATTTGGAACTATTTGATGAATGTTTTATTTGCGTTTATAAATTGCGGTTTTGCTTCCTTTAATTTAGATCCATATTAGACATGTTTTAAATTCGCCCACACCACCAGGTCTGCGTGGGCGAAGCTGCAGGCAGATGATAGTTTGTTACATAGCTTGTTACATAACTTGGACACATTAATTTTTTTCAGATGTATTGTCCCGTAGGCAGCGGCTGATGGCAATGTTACGAAGAACTATGTAACAGATTCCCGCCAGTTTCAGATACCGTTCGCTGCTGTTGTATGGTTCTACCTTCTCGTTCCCTGTAACGGGGAATGCTTTAGTTTAGAGTACGAGAGCTGATTGAACAGTAAATAAGTAAATCCATGTGGCATTATCGGTCGGGAGACTCCGGTGGTTTGTTCCGTCGCGAAGTGAGTTACGAATTGTCTCGCAATCCGCCTCTGTCGAGCCTTGACCTATAGTTTAGAATAGGATTCGAACCATGGATCAAAGCAAAACCAGGTCAGGAATTTGTTTTGTTCATATAAGTTTATTTGCAGGTTCTGTGGCTCTGATTCCACGTGAGTTACAACAGAGCAAACTGAAACTTGTGAGACTTCTCTATCCTATAGTGAATGATTAACTGCGGTGCTCATTTTCTTCACGAGTCACTGTCAGGCATCTTTTGTCCACTCTTACGTGCTCAGTTAATTCAACGGTCAATTTGTTGGAAAATTGATCACATAAGGATCTTCGTTACAGAAATTTTGGTTTAACTAATTTCTTTTCATTTTCATGCAATGTCCCACCCACCACCACCAGAATTGTTCTCCATAATCGGTTCGCTCAAGAAAATACAAGCGCTATGTTGATTACGCATAGCGCATAGTATCTCCTAAATGTTTTACGATGATCTAACTGATTGCCAAAGATTCGTGTAATCGAATGTCATTGCTTGATTTAATAATTCTAGAGCTTAAGCAAGCATCTGTCAGTGTTACGACCAGTGATCAAAACTTATTTCTCAAGAAACACGCTCGAAAAAACGAATTTCCGTAACATGTACGATATACTTGTCAATGAAAAGCTGTACAAGTTCACTATTAAGAAATATGTTTATTATTAAGCCGCAATTATGCGAACAAATTTCTGTTACAACTTGCGAGGTACACTGTGGCCTATAGTTGGAATTTTTTTTTTTTTCATAGCAGATACATATTTAGAAAGTCTAAAGTAAAAAAAAAATACGGGACAACATGAATTATTAATAAAGGCATCGTTTTAGTGTTTGAACTCTTTGGATTTAGTATTATTCTTCTTGCTTTTCATCGTACGTTGAATATAGTTGCTGCGACAAATTTAGTCCTCCTGATATTGTTGCAAACAATTTATTTGACTTGTGTACCCTATCTGATCAAAATAATCCGGGCAACTATCTGAAATTTCACTTAAACTTTTGTCGTGTCATATTCCGTATCAGTGGACATTAATATGCGATTTTCTTTAATGACCGTTTTAACTCCATCCCATTTTTCTTCAAGAGCTGAAACCAGAAAACGTAATGATTTTTGGCGCTAGGGTCTGCAGTTAAGCCGACATTCTAACTCGTCCCATTGGTTTCGGGTCGGAACTTTGTGCAGGGAAGTCCATTTCAGGAATGTTATTATCCATAAACCCTTGTCTCACAAATCCAACTTTATTACAGGGAGCATTGTCATGCATCACAATCACCGTAGGTAGTTCACAATGGCTTAAAATGTTTTCATATCCTTCCCCATTTGGAGTTTTCTTAAGCACAATACGGGACCACACTTATACCACGACAAACACCACCATCTCCTCCGTACTACACAGCTGGCACTACATATGGCAGGTAACGTTCCCCAGTCGTGCGCTGAAACCAAATCCTTCCATCGTATCGCCACAGGGCATAGTGATTCATCACTCCAAACCACTCGTTTCCAGTCAGATGTCCATTGGTGTCGCTCTTAACGCCACCTCAAGCGTCGCTTAGCATTGACTAAGAAATGCTTGGCGTATGAGCAACAGCTCGACCTTTGCACACCATTCTTTTTAACTCCTGAGGCACAATCATTGTGCTAGTTGGACTGCTCGTAATTGGAACTCACGAGTGTTTACTTCCACTGATTTCTTGCGATATTTTGCAACCACACTAGGTAATGTTCGACGGTCCTTGTCCGTCACTAAATGAGGTCTGCCTTGTCTTGATTTAGTCAGTACCGGATTAGCACCGTAGCATGAGTTAGCAGTTAACAAATGCTACGGGCCCCGCGCCTTCTAGGGGGCCCCGCTTGCCTTCTAGGGGGGGCCGCACGCCTTCTAGGGGTCTCGGAAGCCTCCCCCTCAGGCCAGAAGGGAGACTTAAAAAAATTCCTACCCGCGACGCCGACATCCTATAGCTAGACCACGTCAGAAATCACTGAAGTCTCCTTACCGACCATTCTACTGTAACTGCTTTTCTACTTAAAACCCAATATTCCCCGTCTCCTTTTTCACTGACGGATGCGCCTGTCGTGACATCTTCCGTTCAATACAGCAATATATACTCTTGATCAGATAGTGTCTGATCAAAATTTTTGGTGGCTTTTATCTATTAGACTATACAACCAGCTCTTGTGTTTTGATAATCTCCTTGGATGTATGATTGGATTTCTGCTGGGGAAAACAGAACGGAAGCAGCACTTAATCAACTCCACCCTTACTCGAGGACGAAATGTAATCGGTGATCTCTGCAATGACAGACCAGTTACGCATTTGGCCACGAGATAGAACCTTAGAAGACTTATGCTAGAGAAAGCAGATTATACGTACTGTGCTGGAATTAGAAGTATAATAAATATTTACACTTCACATCTTTAGCGAGCATGTTTGGGCTGTTAAACATATGTTTAGCTTGAAGTGTATGGTACATTATGGAGAGTTCAACTGTTCTTTTTTCAGAGGGAGAGGTACAAGGTGGTGAGGGTTCTGACCCAACTGGTGCGGGTATACGGAGACTTGGAGAACATTATGCTGCAACACGCGCACCGCTTGGAGGCACTGGCTGACGTCACAGTGTGCGGCCCCTACCTGCACTCCACGAGCGACGAACTGCTGCACTACACGAGGGCCATACGAGAGGTCGTCGCTGGTCACAATGCGCCACCTTAACTCCGCCGGCCGACGAATCACTTGCGCTAGTGACCCAGACAATGTCGCACATGGACAGCCCACAAACACAAAAGCAGTTTTTTTAAAAGAAACATGTGATTATTACGCTTGATAATATATATATCTATAAATGAGAAAACGAGAAAGTTCGGATGAGTGTTTGGATGTACGTCTGGAATCTATAACGCCATAATAACTCAACATATTTAAATGAAACTTGGCATGAAGTCAGTTAATTGCGTGCGAAGTGACATAGGATAGATTTTATCGCGCAAAAACGCATAGTTCTTTAAGAAATTGTCATTAATATCAATTCGCAAACAACAAAGAGTTTCCTACTTCGTAGACAGCCGTGCAACGTTTACTCTTTGTTTTTTACATAAATCGCAAACACCGCTTTTCAGAAATAAAAGCGAAAACCTTCTTACATACGCAAGTTTGTGTTTAGTTTAAAAGCCATGAAACCAATGCACTTGACAAACAATAGTTTGGAAGCAGGAATTATAAATATGTACTTAACCTTAAATTAAAAAAGGTAGGCACTGTTGTTAAGTTCGTAAAGAGATTTTTTCATTTGCGTACATAAAATATTATGACATCTCAAATATTGCACCATAATTTCTATCGTAATATACTAAATGTGAAAAATCAGAGCTTGGAAAAAAACAACGTAAAATGCTATGATTATACCAGCACGAAAGTCGATTTACTAAAAGTGCAAAATGCCGGTGCTCGAAATGTCGTATTTATAAAAATGTTACGGATTCAATTCTATCTCGGTTTAATTTATTTCTTGTGTGTCTTCTTTTTTTCCACTATACATTCTCTGTAATATTACAAATTATTAACTAACCCTTTTTTGTTCAAAATTTTTGTATAAATCAGTACAAATAGTAGACTCTGATTTAGGAAACAGTGCTTTTTACTTACTGTTCAATTTCTACAAATATCTAATAAATCCGGTTCAAATTTACGTCGCCATACACGACGATGCTAACTTAGGATAAAATAATTGTTTCAATGCGCGTGTGGTTGAGGTTTTGAATTTTTAGCGCCAATTTTAGCGGAGATCGTGGTTACATTGATATTCAGCCTGGACCATAATGAAAACTGAATCTTTTTGTCACAGCCAATGGCATGAGAAATTTAGTTATCAGTTATTTAAGCAAATATCATAAGCACTATGTCACGTTGTGACGTTATGTATCGCCACTTAAACTACTCCAGTAAATCCTTCACTTAAAACGATTGTTTTCAATAGCCTAACGTATAGACTTAATGTTTCATGAAGCAATATTGCAAGTCGTTTACAACGCGATGCACCTCATTTACACGGAGCTTATGAAAGCTGCTTATTTATTACTAATAATAACTAAATGACTTCTGTCTTATACTGTAACAAAAACATTCTGGTCCAGGAAGCATTTCGACCTAACCACTATCTCTGCTAATATTGCCGCTACAAAATCAAACGTTATGAACACACCTCAACACATTAAATGCATTGGAACTGGATTTCGAATAGTAACAGAATTTTCTATATCAAGATTCCTAATTAGTGTAGCATAAATTACTATCACAATTAATTTCATTATACGCCTTACTAAACCACGAGCGTTAACAGTCACTTTATCGCGATGTAAGCTTGACCAGCAATTATTAACAAAAATTGTCTTAGAGTTGTAGAGAATTATGAACTTTCCGTTGTACACTGTAATTTACAAGCATTTTAGTATAAATTTTTCAATTACGTAACTGCAATAATGAATGTAGTTTCATATGTATTCAGTATATATTTTCCTGCGATCTGAAATAATAATTCACGTTACTAATGTATTAATGCGCGAGTGATAGAAGCTTTGATTTTCTAGCGGTATTATTAGTGGAGTTCGTCACTTTGTTGAAATGAAGCCTGGACCAAAATGAGAACTGAAACATTAATAATAGTTTAAGCTTCTTTCACGAGCACCATTTTAGTGACGTCATGTATCGCTTTATAATGATATTGTATCAAAAGATATATAATAAGCTTGGATGATTTAGCAGAACACACGGCATTGCTCGAAGTAAATTTTTGAAATTTATAAATGTTTTATTCAGATAGTGGAGAGTCAGACAAGCAGAGTGGTGATTTGCCAGTAGACATTCAATTCTGTTTGCAGATTCAGAAACCTATTATGAATAAAGAATCTATTACTTCTTTAACATTGTAATTTATATTTCAGCGAAGAATTAATGGATCGAAACGAACAAACTGTAGTATACTGATCTATATGCAGTCAACTGTTTTTACATATAGAGAAACGAACATTAACAATGAACATTATGAATAAAAGAATAAATTATTACTATAATACCTAAATTTCTGATTTAAAACAGAATTAATTGATGGAACCCACATATCTTCAAAACATTATAAATATTCAGAGAGCAAATTAAGTTCACTTTAAAAAAAAAAAGATTAGTAATTTTCAGATATTCAGCGCAAAATCAAATATACATTTTTAGTTTCGCAATTTTTTAACGAGATCAACGTCCTTGCGCCACTTAGGTATTTATTTGCTCTTTGAATGTTAGTAAATTTTTTGGATGTTTAGTCGTTTCCATCATATTTTGACGTTTTGAGTTTCCATGAATTAAAACTATATTAATTTTTATTCGCAAGTCTTTAAATTAGTAATTTTAAGAGATGCCAGGTAAACGAAATTCAAATCTTTCAATGAAATGTAAGAAAACTACGGCTGTGAAAAAAACCAAACCCAGGAACAAATCCTCTAGCAGAGTTGCACAGGGTTGAGCACTTAGCACGTATTGCGACTTCTGGAGACGCTGAATTACCGGAGCAGTCACAAGTTGGGCGACAACACCAAAATGAACACTTGGTGACTGGAAGATCATACCGGGAAAATCGCGAGCTCGGTGCTAAGAGCAAGCGGATTGGCAATCGACCTCAAAAGCTTCTGAAACACCGAAGCAAACAAAAAGACGGCAATAACAACACGCCACATAGTTGGCATTGCAACGAGTTGCTGAAACACCTGAACAAACGCGAGCTCATTTCTAATTTTTTCCCGAGCATTCAACTAAATATTATCAATGACGAAAACTGGTTATGTGAGAGGACACAATACTTGCCCCGAAAAATGATTCTGTAGCAAAAAAAAAATTATATATATATATTACAGGAAATAGTCGGGGAAGTGACAACACACTCTTCCTTCGATACAGTAATGTTAACTGACGATGCTGCTACCTTCCCCGTCGAGTTTTCAAATTCCTTCGAGTTATCTGGGCTATCATCCCATAAACTCGAGCTTAAGGTTGGCACTCGAGTTCTCCTGATGTGTTATCTCGACCCCCTCCCCCCCCCCCTCAAGGTATTGCAATGGCACCAGATTACACATCACAGAACTAGGAAGAAATATTGTGAAGGCGACAATTCTTACCGGTGCATCTAAAGGGGAAGCCGTTATAATTCCGCGTATCCCAATTATTCCCAGTAATATTCCCTTTGAATTTAAAACATTACAGCTACCATTAAAAATTTCATTTTCAATGAAGATTAATAAATCGCAATGTCAAACGTTGAAATTGGAGGGAATACACTTGGATACTCACTGCTTTTCCTTTGGTCAACTATATGTTGCCTACTCGCGGGTATATTGTGCAAAAAATTTACATGTTTTTCAGAAAATAACAAGTCCTACAATATATATACCGATGTAAACTGAAAATACTACTAACATACGGAATATTTTTATTGTTTTAAAAGTTCGATGAAGTTGTTTGGAACAAATACATTTTTGTTATTTTATTGCAGTATTTATTACTACTATCACCAATAAAAATAGCTCTAAAATTAATTGTATGGTCGTATTGACCTGGTGGCAAGGCTTCATTACGTCTACGCAATCAGCCCCTTTTGTAGCCGCTTAACCTAACGCAGTAATCCTACTGGGCATAGAGGACCTACAGTTCAACGTGGAATCAGAACCACGTGAGCATTCTGGCGCACTTCACACAACAATCTGTGCCAGAGGTGAAGGTCGAGCTAAGGACCTATGAAAATCCTCTGCGAGACTGGGATTCAAGCTGGGGACTTTTCCATGTCCAGAGCGACCAGACCTCTCAACAAAATCTTATATTACAACACTCTTCCACGCGGACGAAGTCGCGGGTAACTGCTAGTAGTTTCATAAACTATTTTCCCTTTCCATCCTCATTTCCAGCCTATGTGTTAGTAGTTTCACGATTTTTTTTTCTTTCCTAAACTCCCTAGCTGAATTTTGTTTCTCTCTACTCGGCTCATCATTTTTGACATCTTCCCAAAAAAATTGTCATGAAGTTTGATTATTGCAGTGTTTGTCTTGTGGAAGGCATCGTTTATGCCCCTCTTCCCCTCGCACGATCTTCTGCAATCTTTGTTTCTTTAATAGAGTTCAACTATGTACACTATGTACTATGAAGGTTCAGACAATAACTATTGTTTTAAGTATTTCAGTAACAAGCAGCATTGCAAGTTTTATTCTTAAAAGTGAAAGGTTTTACTGATACTTGGTTGCAGTTTCAAAAGGCTGTAGCGGATTGGTGTGTGGGCAGATTAATTGCTTACCTTGCATGATTTATAATTGCCACCTTCCACTACCTTATGCAAAGCACATATATTAATTTCAGGAAACAGAGGTGAAAACATTACTTCTGTTATTAATATTTGCAAATATCCTAAAATATTGGTTTATTTGGTACTCATTACTGCTTACAGACAGAGGTATATTTACCATTAATCTTAAATATCTGTCTATGCAAAATAGAGTTCAACGCAATACCTTGTCTTACAGGTGCAACATAGCAAACAAACAATTATCGTTAATTGAAGCTAAGAAATTGTAATACATGTACATTACAAAGAGTTACAAATTCCATATGCAACTGAAGCAAAAACTCTCTTATACATAACGAGAGCGATTCTTGTATGACAATGATAACAAGAAAACATCAGATTTAACTGGATTACATAGGGCGCCAGGGAGTTAATTTGTTCCCACAAATAATAGTCACTGAAAGTTTCCAAACATGAAAATCAGTCTTTCAATTCAAACTGGATAATGAAAACCAAAAGCACTCGGCTTTTAGACACAATAGCTCAGGAATTAATGTCCGGCGGCATAAGAACTCTTACTCATTAGACCGTTAAAGGGCTATCTCAATGATTCATCTGAGTATACACTGTTTCTGGAGGTATAATTACCGTGTCTGCCTGGCTGCACCAAGTGTCGCAACAAGAGCGCTGTCGTCTCTCAATGGCGCACCATCCAGGTAATGCTAGGCACTTGTCACGTCAACCAACACAAGTGACAACATCGATCGGACTAGGCGCTCAGTCGTCGAAGCCTCCAGAACGAAATCATGCGCAGTACTCTGGCAGGCAGTTGCCAGCGCGATTGTTCTGGATGGAATGGCCTCTTCTCGCCCCTCAGAGCTCGTCTCTCCTCCTCGGCCGAGTATCATGAAAAAAAAAATCTAATATTTCCAACCACGTGAGGAAATAAAAACATCGGATTGGCTTCGCAAAAGTCTCCCCTCTATGATGGCTAATACATTGCCTCTTATTTGTTAAGAGTTTTCGGGTTTTGTCGGGATTGCTCGGGAGGATATGTAGAAATTTTCTCACGATACCGAGCGAAAGGCGCATCTACGGATCCCTTCCGCAAAATTCCTCAGAGTCCAGCCTTTCTCGACAGTACCAGTGTCAGAGATAATCCTCTCATTGTCTCGACCTACCGGACACTTCCGGCTCAGAGTGTCGCTCACGATAACACAACCCTTAGCTAGACGCGGATTTCTGTCTCCAACTCGAACATGAATATCCATTTGTTTCTTATTTATATTAAATCAAGCAATAATTAATTTACATTGTACGAGATGACCCATCTGGTAATCTCGCTACAATACTTCCCCTAGTAGATAAATGAAAAATTGTTGATTGTCTTAAAGCTAACAATTTTTTATTTACAATCAATATTCCCATATGTGTATGGTTCATAGCTTTATGCCTAATCTATGTTTAGTATTAACTGAAGCTTTGGATTTTACATTAAAATCCAAGGATGATTGACCTGATAGTTTCACTCCGTTTCTTGCATTTGATTGTATAACACAATAAAATTTTGTCAAAAATTTTCCGCGATGCTAACTTGATCTGATAAACAAATAATAAAAGCTGTGGCCATTTTCTCACAAATGTATCCGCTTAATCATCTGATTTAGCGTTCTATCCTTTTGCGAAACCAATTTTTAAACATTAAAATACATCACTCTAATTACAAAACTTAGAGCAAAAACAAAATATTTATAAACATGACAAAATAACACAAAAAGGATATGTACATCCAGCTGTATGTGATCCAGCTTAAACATAATGCACAAACAAGCTTGTATATTCTGACACAGAGATAATTTAAGACATATTTAAGATGTCATGCGCTCCAAAATTTATTTAATTATTTGTCATACCTGCACTTATCTTGGGTATCCATGAGTTTTTAACCAAACACTGGTGCGACAAAAATAAAAACCAACAAACATTTCGCTATCAAAACTCGCTGAAATTTAGCAACAACTTTACCTTAAACAGGCACAAAATTCTGAATTTTGAAGACTCGTCCCGTACGTATAATATTCACCGTTGCCTCACCAAATCGCAACCAAAAATTAATTTTTCCGCTCTCGTCCTCACTTGATGCAACGAAGTAAAATTGTGTTTTCCTCGTGTAAATGTAACCATTACTTACGATCCCTTTGAAATTTCGTGATAACAAAACAACTAACTACATCTCTCAGGCAAAGTTTATACGTTAGGGCATTCATACGACACTTTGGCAACCCTTACAAACGCATAACTAGAAGTAAAAGTTGAAATGGTAAGTTTGCCCATGTTTCAACCATAGACGATGTGGTATCTGTTGACCACACGCTACAAAAGACTTCTGCCAATAGAAAGACTTTAAATGTAACTCGCGTAAATGCTCAGATGTTACATACAATTCATTCATTTGTACCATAGATCGCAAAATTATTTTCTGCACGGTACATTACATTTCTTGGGAACTATTTCTTTTAACCTCGCCATTTGATCATAGTAACAGTTTAGACTTTAGGTGAAAAGTGAAAATCTTCCTTCACAATATATGCTCAGGATTGCGTAATATTTAAGCGGCGTGGTAAATTTTAAGATTACGGGAATTATGTAAAGCTTTCTTTCAGATTGTATCCGTTAATGCGAGATAGTCAGAATGACTTAAAAGTCTCATGCGGATTTACATAAAGTTAGGAAATGTTGGTTCAGCATCTAGTTTCCGAATGTGGAATTTATTTCAACTAGCTTTTGCCTCTGTAAATGAAAGTTTGCGAATTCTGTTACGTTGATCCTTTCTTCCTCTTTCGGCATTTAGCTTCACCTACATTTTTTTTTTTTTTTTTACCGCTAATTTAACTTAATAGAATGCTATATTACGTACAGTACACCATTTTTATCATTCCTTAATCGGACAACATTAAATCTCAGCTATTTCATCATCGCATTGCATGCTAGATAATCATGATTAGAAATGATCATTCAGTGACTTTTGATGCGTCCATGTATTTTCTTTTGGAAAGCTATTATGTTTCCCGAAAAAAAAATGAGAATGATAGAATAAGTCTTTCACTTTACTCTGTAAAGAACCAGATGTTTTAAAATAACCATTATATGGAATTAATAATCTAAGAAATGAAGAAGTCTACTTATGAACAGAACTTACAAGAATGTTATAAAAGTACTTTAGCTATTTTCAATAGCAGAACAAGCACCGATATAACACTCTCAAAGAACTTCCTAAGACTGTAATTATATAACCTACTACATTCTGTAAATTGAAGTTGGACAGCAGAAAACCACATAAAGAAGGAAAACTGAAGCTTTTCAAATGTGATGCAGAGAGTCATGTTCGAAATTAGTTCGGTTGCAATGGAACACATGCCCTCTTGGCAATTTCCTCCCAAACCTAGTTTATATCTACAGTATATATCTTCTTGCCATGTTGATTTTCCCCCCACTATGAACCACTGATCAACAGTCTGAGTCTCCAGTTAGCTACCAGCCAGCATACATAAAAGGCGCTAAGTAGTGAAAAGGAATTGCAAAGAAAACATACAAGGAAATACAGGAATTATACAGTTTAGTGGGCCACTTCAAGGTCTATTTTGCAGGACGTGAAAGCTTTCGTGGGCAGTAGCCACAGAGCATAGATCCTTGGTCCTGCTACAGAATGGGATTCTTGGAAATTCCATTGTATTCCGCCGCAAACCATTGCTAATTGGAACAGCTGATAGTAACGGCCTTCCTGAACGGCTATTTAAACTGTTATCCATTGCACTGATCTGGTTGACATCCGAGTTTACTGGACTCAAAGACGAGCCACAATAAAACTGTTTTCAGCGTTTGCGAGTGGTATTTTTCTGATGGGAACTAACGAAAAAACTGTGTAGCACTCCTTGTCAAATCACAGATGGAAAAGTCCCACGGAATGCTTATTGCCTGCGAATTCGCTTTCTCCTGAGCATTGAAACATCAACGGACACTCTTCTTGCCTTAATGAAAGACATGTACTGATGATCCTTCGACTCGTGCCCAACAAATGTTTTATGTTTCACTGACCGCTGTCGCTTTACTTCCGAGACGGTACCACTTAAACAGCTGAGATTATTATGCTCAGAAATTTTCGTTTTCAAACTGAAATTTTTTTTCACCAGACGCTGAGTGGAGACTGTGTCAACTGATTCACTTGCAATCTGCAATTCGACCCAACTGGTAATCTCGCTACAAGGCTTATTGAAGGCTGCGTAGAAATCAGTTTATCATTAGGATATCCGACCGTGATGAGACAGTTATTTGTGGAAAATACGCTCGCATTTGTGGAAAAGACTAATATTTTAATCCTTCCAACCCTTTTCTATAAAGTTTAAGACATTTTGTAGCCATGCTTACAGTTTTGGAGATTTTGGTAATTTCAGTTAAATGGCGGGATAATGGTTTAAATAAGTTTTAATTACTTCTGAGAAGTGGAAAAATATTGGTGAAACACGAGCGAACAGCAAGTTGGAGAAGAATTTGGCTCACTGTTGTATAACAAATGGTGTAAGAATTAAAAGTAATGCATGGAAGGGAAAAGATGACCATGACGACAAGCTGGCACACTATTTCAGGCACAATGGTGTAGGAAGATTGTCTTTTTTGGGTATGGGTGTCAGGGATTGGAATAAGTTATCAAGGGAAATGATGAATAATTTACCAAAAAACGTTGAAAAAATTTAAAGCTAAAATTTGCAGAACGCAAATATAGGTGGATGCAGAAAAGCGCGATGATGGGTGTGTAGGGAAATTGCCGGAGCGTGCGCTCAATCACAATTGGTGAAAATATGAATATATATTATTAAACAAATAATGATTGGATAAGAAATTTATTAGTCTAGTAAATTAAACTGAATTATCTTATTTTTGTAATTTAGAATGTTATTATATTGATATTGAGGAAATTCGTTGGTTTTGGGAAATGCCGTGCTTAAAGTCCTATGACATGTGAAGCATGGTAGGCTTTGAAAATACTCCATTTGGAGATTTTGGTTATATCCCTTATATTTGTTGTATCGCGACACGGTGAAAAATGAGGCTTCCCAACCAACCTTGGAGATGGTACACAATTTCGATTTTAGCCTGCGGGCCAAAACTCCGGTTCTATTTTATCCTAAGGGCCACCTGATACTTGCCGATAGTTAAAATAGATATTTCAATAAAATAAAGTTATAAGTAAAAGTATGATTATAATAAAAAAGTAGAAAACATCAATGAGACCATTCATTTGGCTTTTTAATTATGGTCAAAAAGTTAAAAAATCAATGAGACCTTTCCAGATGTTTTTGAGCTAGCACATTTTCGATCGCTGCTGTTGGCGGGCAAATTGAAATGCGTCGGCGGGCCGCATCGTGGTTCGCAGGCTTGTGGTTGCACAGTCTTGGTGTTAAAAAAAAAAAAAAAAAAAAAAAAAAAAGTTTATTGTGTTATACAATCTTCGTATGCACCACTGTGTTTAGAAAAAGTGGTTTCTGCAGAACCATATGTGTCCTCGTGACCACTGTGGGGATGGGTGATGGGTCTTTGGAAAATTAAAATGTATTTCTTGGTTCGTGTATAAACGTCGAAAATCCACGAAACGTTTAATATAAAGTAAAATAATTGTGACTTTATTAATTATTATGAAAGTTAAAAATAAAAAACAGAAAAAATAAATTGGTACTAATTTTTGCGTCCTGAGTAAATGTAAAAAATAAAAGTAATTAGGGGGTATCACTTGGTGACAGTCGCGGCAATGTATATCTTTCTTGGTTTTAACACGACCGGAATCTCGCCGTTGCATGCTAAGGTTGCAATAGTGTTCGTTTTTACAGATCCGGAGGTTAACATGAATCTCCGCGGAAGCGGAGTTTTAATGGAAGTGAAGGTGGGGAAAATTTATAATTATTTAAAATTTAACCAAAAATGACCTTAAAATCAATATCAAAGTCTTCTTTTAATGAGAAATTATAAACCAATCTTCAGATCAGAAACACAACAAGGAAGGAACTACAAAACTCTTAATAGAAAGAAAATTAAATAGATTAGTAAACTAGGTAAACTGAAAATACATTCTCATAAAAAACATTATGTAAGTTAGCCCAAAACAAACACTTCTAACTAGCCAAAAGAAAATTGTGGAAAAAATTATTTAGTAGTGTAACTACAGTTATCTAAAAGGTATAGTGGCAAATTATCTTTAATAAATAATAGTTTAGCTGCTTTATCTTCTAATCAATTCCTCAGCTAATCATAACTTAAAGCCGATAGTGGCGACAGGTAATTGAGTACTATATGCGAAAAAGCTTGATATTTCGTTTTCATTTGCTACCACAGGATCCTTAGTTAGTTACCAGAAACTATTACTTTACCATTGTGACTTCAATGCAACAAAAATTTGTCAAACTAATCTATGAATCCTAAGTTCAAGGAACGTTAGCCACGTTTCATAGCTACGTAAGATATAGTTTTAAAAAGATTCAAGGAAAATTATTTTAAAACATTGCGATAAATATTAGCGACAACATATGAGCTAGATGGTTATGGCCTAGGTGCTTTTTTTTTCAAAATTATTTCGGAATTGATGAATTGAAAAGGTTTTCAATGTGACATATATACCATTGAGTATATTCTTTCCGTTGCTACTGACTACTCTGGCCATAGCACACAGGCTTTCTGGCATATCTATATCTATACTATTATAAATCTGTAAGCAAGCTGCGTTTGTAGTGAGGCTTGATCTCTAATAACGCAAAAACTACCGCATCAATTTGCATGGTGTTTCCAAATTTTTAAAGCTAATGTTGCTGATCAACATCTGCAGAAGTAGCTAACGACTAATATATACCATGGGAAGAAGAAAGTCAGTAAAAAACTTCAGAAATGTGAAACTGTAGACCACAGATAATTATACACATTCAGACGGTCACTCGTTTCATAAAGAGACCTGACAAAATTTAGGATTTCCCTTTTTTTTACTTCTGCGATTCATTTTTCTGGACCGCAGTACTTCAAAATAAAAAGAATACGTGAATCAAGTATAATCATCATTTACTTGAATCGTAACAGGTCTGTTGAATTACGAAAAAGTTGTATTACAAATATTGAAGACGTATTGTCTCTGGTAGACTGTTATACAGTTTGTCTCTGGAACAAAATTGCTACGTGAATTCTGTACAATACAGACACAATACGAAATTCAGTTTTTTCTCGAAGAGCGATGTCTGAAAAACAGCTATTATAAATATCAGCAAGTAATAAAACATACTTCTTTCATAATGACTTGTGCGGAATTGCACATATTTGGAAGTACTTTATTCGATTAATATGTCTCGTGGCTATAACGTGCAAATATAACTAGGCATCCGAAAATTCAGGTACATGCGACTGAAATAATTACATAGAAAATACGGATATATTGAAAGAAACTCAAATAAAAAAACTTTCAGATTCTAATGCTACACCGCGTAAATTATAAAGCTAAAAGAATCGTCCCTTTGGCATATAACAAAGCATGTCAGCTGTCATCACTGTCCAGGTTGCATTTCAATCGATTTACAACTTGTGATAATTTTGCCACTCAGAAATAATTGCTTGAGTTACATGCACATTAGTACATATATGGTACAATGATCCATTTTGATGTTTTTGAATTAATTATATCTGACTGAAATAATGACAATAATGATACGACGATTTAAAACCAAGATTAACTCCAATTCACGTAAATTTCTATTTTAAAGCAGGAATAATTGATGGTGTATCAACATAAAATAAAAACCAATATCCAAACAGCAAAAAATAAATAAATCAGAAAAATTGAGATGCTGTGATTATTGGTAACGAATTTTTATTTCAAATATAACTAGGCATCCTAAAATTCTATTCTACACCGCGTAAATTTTAAAACTAAACCCATTATGCCTGATGCTAAACAAAACGAGTCAATTGTCATCTGGTCCAGGCGGTTGTTTCGCCAGGTACTTACATGCGACTGAAATAATTACATAGAAAATACGGCTATATTGAAAGAAACTTAAATTAAAAATGTTTCATATCCTAATGCTACACCGCGTAGATTATAAAGCTGCAGGCATCGTCTCTTAGGCCTATAACAAAGCATCATATCAGCTGTCAGGTTGCATTTCAAGCGATTCACAACTTGCGATAATGTTGCCACTCTGAAATAATTGTTTCAGTTACATGCACGTTACTACATAAACTGTACCATGATCACATCTCGACATTTTTGGATCTGACTGAAATAATGACAGTAATGATACGACGATTTGAAATCAAGAGTAGCTCCAATTCACGTAAATTTCTATTTTAAAGCAGGAATAATTGATGGTGTATCAACATAAAATAAAACCAATATCCAAACAACAAAAAAACAACAAAAAATAAATAAATCAGAAAAATTGAGATGCTATGATTATTGGTAACGAATTTTTATATTTCAGCACACTTCCAAGAGGACTAAGTCGTAGATTACTGCTATATTTACATAAATTTATGGCACCGTGGTTATGTTGCAATCCTCGGTATCCACATTTAAAAATAAACTTTTTTTAGTTAAGTATCATGGAAAGAATATTTTTCATTAAATCCACAGATACATCCTTAACAAAGCTTATACCTAGCTATATAATCCCAGGCAAAGTTTACACATAAAATCGCCAAAAAAAATTACACATAATGATTATAATATTAGCTTTCTTAACGTTACAACTGTTATATATCCATTTAAATTTTCGGTACCACGGTTAACGTGGAATCCTCCATATCAGCATTTAAAAATATTATGTTTTAGCTGAGTTAAATATTGCTTTCAGAAATAATATTTGGCTAAATGAGAGTGAAATAGACCGACAACATCGTCTGCAACGTCAAAGAGAACTAGATGAAATAGCTAGAGCAAATGAAAGTAACCTGCACCGAGAAAAGCGATTGACCTATAACCGGGTTCTATACGCTAAATCCATAGCTTCTGAAAGCGCACAGAAGAAAGAACGTCGTTTGAACCGTGAAAGCCTTTCTAAACAATAAATGTTTATACTTCGCACAATAATTACAACCACGAATTACTACTGTTAATTTTTCAGGAACCTTTTCTACTATTGAATCAATTGCATCATGTTAAAATATGAATAAAACAACTCTCTGACATCAGTATGAAAACCGAACCTAACGTATTAACCGAAACAAAACGAAACTATTCAGAATACATTAACAGTTCATGCCTTTCCACGTTAATGTCTGATAAGAGAATAAAATCGGTAAATACTTTCTACACCTGCCAAGGCACGCGCGCGTGAAGCAGCTGGCAAATGCTAGTTTAATACTAAATGTATTATTTTACATGGCGTCATTCGTTAACAATATTCAGTAGCCAAAAATCTTAGACAATACTTGTATGGTTCTCTAGATTTTGAAACTAGAAAAGTTAATAAAATCAAAAGGAATGGCTTATTACTTTCTCACATTGTTTTGAAACTAATGGCCTGGGTGTCGAAGGCCTTATAAGCGCGGACTCTTCCGGAACCCGACACTTCGCCATAGTTAAACTCCGAAACGTCGCCTCTTACTGATGCGCTCTCCTGTTGGAAAGCTCGAGATAATTTTATACAATTGTAATCATTCAGTACCTGACACAGAATTTCCTCGATTTCCTTGATTTGCGGGGTCTGGGTCGATTTTATGCACTCTTTGATTCAGTGTTAGAGTTCCTGGAAAGTAAAGACAATGATTTGCGGTTCATTTAGTTTAAAAAAATGACATCTTACTTATATGGTCGACTTATTTTCTAAATTTAACTAAGCCAGTTTTTAAGCTATAACGTGATCAATTAAATTTAATCAAGTCTTAACGTATATCACCTGCATTTGTTACCAAATTTTTTTCTTTACAAATAAAACTATATTTTTCAAAACTGAAAAAAATGAGATGAATATTTGCTTGCTTATCGTCCACACTTAGCGCTTCATTCTGACCTCAGACACAGATTCGAAGACATTCTTTACAAATATGTCTGATTGGGTGTTGAACCATCAGGTTCAGCAAATTGAAAAAAAAGCGTGTTTTCATTTTCAAACAGAATTCTTAATTTCAATAATTTCTACTTTAAATATTAATTTTTCATTAATTATTACTTTTACATCAACATCTAGCATTCAAGACATCATAGTTAAATTGATAATTTTACTACCATGTAATTATGCAGAGTTATTTAAAGGTTCAAGGTCTGGTGTGTTTGCTATAAGAAGGGAGCGATGGACATAATACTCGTAAGTTTTGATGTCACTGGTTTATACCGTTCATATTTATCATCCCGTCACTCACGAGCTAAATGTTAGGTTGTACGCTATGAGCAGTTATATAAAATTGAAGGGAGACATAGAACCAATCGTGGTGCGGGAGGAAGCGGGTTCGGATCCCCGTTGTTTACCCACAGATCTGTGAGACACTTTGTGATAACTCGTAACGCGCAACATGATATGATCAGACTTGCAGAAGCACAGCATTATGTACCAAACGAAGTGATACAACCCTCCTATCTCAGCTTACTGTAGACTACGGTTGCAGGATTCCAGTCGTCATTTGTAAGAATTTGGGAACAAGCGTAAAGAGTTAAATTTATTGTAGAAAAATTTAGAAAAGGCATACAGTTCAAGGTTGGTACACATCCAAAAAATCAGAAGTACTCCGTTAGTGGGAAAATAGTATATCATTCGATCTGAAATAGAGGTACTTGCCTTTCTGATCAAGCGGAAACTGCAATAGTACTAGAATTGGCCTAATACGGTGCTTACTCCACGACTGTCGAACTACTCTTCAAAAATTCACGTCATCTACTAACACTATGTTTAAATTGATTTCTGTGAGGCAAATATTTTGGAATTTAATCTCGCATTTTATAGCTAAAAAGAAACAGATGAAATTTGTTATTTACTATTTTTCATTTTATAGCGATGCATAAAATTATATTACACTAAAAAAAAAACAGATAAAAAGCGACTAATTATGATAGTACCTCTGCTTTGTTCTTATGAAAGCGTTTTTATTAAAGCATTTATTGTTTATCTATTCGTCTAAGTACAAATATGAAATAATAAAGCAAATATTACTCATTATTCAGTTAATAAACTTTTTAATACAAAATTTGTTTCTGTAATGAGAGTAAAAATGTGGATAAATGACTGAAGAATCGAAAGTTCGAAACGTGCTTTCTGAATTGTTCCCGAGACATAAGTGAACGAGATTAGCAAAGTGATGCCCGCACGTTGATTTCTTCTACTGGTGATCGATAGTTGGGGTGTTGCCTGGCGTAGTTTTGTCATTGCAACTAAAAACCGGAAAAAGCCCGCAGAATTACAGACTCAAAAGTTTTAATAATATAGAAGAGTAGGCCTACATATTAAGACAAAACTAACGATAAATGATGATTAAGATCACCAAAATACGCAACAAAGAAAGATTAAAAATATAATATATATTGATTATTCACACACGCAACCTAGCGATCACGATTCCTGAATCGTGAAACAAAGTTTTAGAAAGAAATAACAAATTACTTTAAAAAAAAAAAAACGAATTAAAAATATAATTAATATGGAATTCTAAATGCACCTATTTCAGCTATAAACGAACGTATTTTTTAAAGTTAATACTCACTTTCAAACAACACATTAAAACTCGAACCTCTCTTCCGCCGCTACTTGCTGTTTTCAAAATGAATTTATCGTACCTAACCTTCCTGACTTTAAGGCTTGCGTTTTTTGGTTGGTATTGCAGTTGCATAACAGTTACTTCAGTTTACATTCATACGTCCTAACCACAGTATACTGCATCCTTATATTACTAGGAGACAATTCCAGACAAGATATAAGGAACACTTGCGTGCATTAAAATACAGTAATCATTCAACTTTTGCTGAAAATCTCTTAGACAGTAACCATTTTCCAACAAACAAACACAGACATGAAAATCCTAACAACAAACAACACGAAACACAATATTCTAACTCTTGAAGATAACTATCAAACTCAAAAAGCAATAGTCTCAGGAAAACTTAACAAACCAAACCTTATTCAAGTTAATAAACATCGAAATTGATACAAAACAGCATTAAATATACAAAATTTCACCACAACAGTAATTTAACAGCGCCCTGCGTCTCCCCTATCCACCACACATACACATTTTGGCTAAAACAAAACATACACGAATGCAATTACAAAATTCAAACTCCCCGCTCACGACACCTCCGACAGAGCACCGCCAGGGAAAAAAAAAAAAAAAAAAAAAAAAACAATAGCTGAACAGCAGCAGCGCGCACGTGAAAACTGAAGGTTGATAATGACGTGCATAAAACCATGCTTCAAAGTTGACTACCAGTGGATTCATAAGAACCAAACTATATCAAACTTTCTAATTAAATGCAATAGTGGAAACAGCATGCTGTTTGAGGTCACAGGCGACGAACAACCACACCTAAAAACGAAGATGTAAGTGTAAGTTACAATTTGAATCCTATCTTATTGTACGTATGTAAACAAACGTTCTACATTCATAACTGGAATGTCAATCTTAGTCATATTATGCTTCCTATATATAGAATAATTTCGTTATATGAAAAAAAAAAAAAAAAAAAAAAGAAAAACATTGTACGCTGAAGATACCTCGACGAGAGGCGAAACGCGTCCGAAAAATAAATAATATCTAATAACAGTTGTATTGGCGTATTTACTAAATAATAATTATTACTTTATAGTTGTTTGATTTATTGCGTTCTTTTACTGCTGAATTTAATTCAATGTTCATTGAAATCTTTTTCAAATTAAAAAGGCTTTATTCGTATTTTTGTTGTACTTAGGTTTTAAGTTGTTTAATACTGATGAATATGTCATCACTTTAAAACAACAAAAGATAATGAAATTCCGATAGTTCTTTATTTAAAAAAATTCAAAACCATTGAGTATTCAGAACATGTTTTCTATTTGTTTGCATATTTTTTATTGTAAAATATAGTCGTCAAAACAGTTAAATGATTTAATAATTAAAAATTTTTGCTTAATACATTTTCCTATCTATGGAAGAATTTTAACCTCAGCACAGATCGTTTTACTTTACTCGAATTTTCCATTTCAACTACTTGTGTACATATATAGATATCATCCTATACGTAAAGCACTGTGGATTCCTGACTAATATTGTATTAGTCAATTTGTAGCATCCAGTAGTTTTCTAAAATTTCTAGGGGGAAAATCTGTGCGATTTGGATATGTCGGTAGTTGCTTATAGCCTCATAGCACTTATATTCTTTTTGAGCTAAATCAGTCCTAAATAATATTAATTAGCTCAGAGCTGCTCACTCTGAAGTAAGAGCACTTTAGTCAGACAGTGAAAAAAAGTTTCACACGTAGCCTAAGTATTGTTTTTAATCATTAAGGTTAATTTACGAGAAAGTGTAGCGCCTGTTCATGGATCTTGGCAAAAGGTGTCGATTGCTGGTACTGTTCCACTGGAAATGTGGTGGACAGTAAATACAATAATTAAACGGCAGTGGTATTCTCAAATTTGTATTACAGATGAGCTTACGGAGCAGGGAGAATAGATCAGAGAGATGGGTGTCAGCCTTTAGAGGCGGAAGGAAATACGTTAGAGTTGGTGAGTAAGGTGGAGAGCTGGAAAGTAAAAACAGATAGTAGAAGAAATAAGGTAAACTGAATGAAGATGTATGATTGTTTAGAAATAGTGAGGAGAAATAGGTCTGACTTGTTGCCAGAGTCAGAAAGAGAATTGTTTCTTGGGATGTAGGAGTAGGTAAGGTGCAGAAGGCCTTTGTGAATAGAAGCGTGGAAGGACAAAACTAGAAAGGCAAATGTTTTGCTGCTAGGTAGTAGTCATGGGAGAGGTGTAGGCCCATTTCTGCAGAATCAGTTAGGCACGGTCTATCAAGTCACAAATTTTTTTTCAAACGTAGTGCAACATTAGGCTGGGTAATAGAGGATGATTTTGTGGTGGTTTCGCTAAGGAGGATAGAGTAGTGATATTGGAAGGTATTGATAGTATCGTGAGTTATAGTATGGACTGCGACGTGAGGAAGTGATGAAGGAAACTCATCATACCAGGCTGGAACTTGTGCAGGTCTTCGGTTACCTTGACAGTGAGGGACAAAATTGGAGATCGTGGTGCTGCGTGGGAAAGGCATCAGTTTTATCTTGAGGTTTCTGCCCGTGTATATTGGTATGTGGATTTCCACTGAGAATGGCCTGCTTCTGAAAAAGGATAAAGAAGAACTTTTTGAGTTGTTAGCTAAAGTTGTGAGGGTGTCTTACTTCTCATTATGATGGGGTGAGGGCTGTGCCTTTCTTTAGGTTGCTGGTGAGGGGATAAATATAGGTGACCAAAGGGATGCAGAATGCAGATATACTATGGGAAAAAACATAATTACTGAAGAAATAGTTGAAGCCAGTGAATAAAAAGAAGGGTCACAACAAGAAAGGTAAAGAGTAATGCAAAAAAATTCACTAAGGCAGTTATAAGACGGTTACTTGTGAACTGTACAGTATAATTAAAAAACAAATAATCTGGTTACTTAACAGAGATATTCAAATCACAAATAGTTAGAAGACTAGGGTCGTGGTTAAAATCAGTGAAGTTTTTCCTGAGGGCTTTAGAGTTTAACGCAGACATACAGGAATTGGTTGAGAGGTTATCATATTATCAAAGTTTACTATCGTTCACTGGTATTCTGAGATCATATCCGTGAGTTGCTAGGGATAAATTTCTAGGATGATTAAAAAGAAAATGATCTTGCTTGCTTATGGCAGTGGAAGAATGAATATGGGAGAGAAAGTAAATTCATGTTTAGAGTTCTAATGTTATTAAAGGGTATTTAAATATAGGGAAGAAAATAAGATTAATAATACGAAGGTATAAATATTTGCAAATATCTCTGTAAAGGAAGCAGAGAAGACCAGAGCACTAGGGGACCAATAATGTTGGATATACATATTAATAAATACTGATGACATGTGAAATTTCAAGTAACTGAAGTAATTCTGATCAATATCAGAGGGATCAGTAAACCAGTAACAAAAACTGAAGGCGGTAATATGAACGAGTATAAAAAGGCACATAATTCAAAACTGAAGAAATATTTCAGGAGAAGATTCAATATATGGAAGGAAACGATAAGTCGAAGTGGGAACAGTTCAGGGTGATAACAAGAATGGGAGAAGAAGTTTTTATTGCAAAACTAAAAATAATAGGAAGGTTAGAAGGCTAGAGAAGTTGGTAAGAAGAGAACACAATGAAGTTAAAAGATACAGAAGAGTTTAAACAACTAAACAAGGAATTAGTAGCAGCCAAGGCAGAGGTTGAAGATGAGTTTATGGATAATATCATGGTCAGGAGGACCACTGAATGACTCATCTAGAATTTTTTATGGCTGTGTTAGAAAACTAAGTGGAAGGAAAGATATTCAGATAATTATAGATGAGGCTGGAGAGGAAGTTACAGAGCATTTGGAAACAGCATTTTTATTGTTTAATGTTTAAATGCGACCATTAGGAGCTATCAACCAGGAATTGGAAGGAGCTTTTCCGTGTAAATACTACTACTAGAATAGAAAAATTAAAATAGATCCTGAGGAAATTATGAAGGCACTAAGAAAGATAGAAAAGCTTAAAGAGGATTGTTTGGATCAGGGGTGCCCAACTAAAATGATGTTGCGGGCCACTCTGGAAGTGCATCATAACTCCGCGGGCCGTATATAAAATTATATATCCCACCTAGAGACATTTTTATTGGAGTGTAAAATTGAAACATGAGTTTACTATTATTCTTACATGTAAACATAGATAATACAATAATAATGATACAAAACGCACATTTTAAAGAAATATATAACACTAAAAATGAAATGAAAATAAAATAATTGTTTAGAAATAAACATAAAAACCGCCTTCAAAAAAAAAAAAGCACTAAAAATTTTAAAATAACTTTATACCTTGCTTAGGATAAAGTAAATCTAAATGGACAATATTTTACATTACTGTCATTGATATTTTTACATTAATTAGTTATTTTTGGAGTCGGTGCCAGCTGTCAAATCGCAAAGATCGAATTACTGAACTTCTTTTGGTGTTAGACGCGAAACGAACAAAAATTCCCAATATTTTACAGCATGTCGTGAGGCAGATAGTGTTATTGCAGGGGAAACAGATTAGGGAAACAAATTAAAAGCATTTTAATCTGTGGCTCGGCCTTATTGGTCATCCAGACATATCTCTCCTGCTACAGTGTCAGTTGGTAGGCTGCATCATGCAGTAAACGATTTACAGTTAGTATAATATCGGCGTATCATCTGTATGTTTCAGTTTTGTTGAAACATTTTTCTAGCATTAATTGTAGGTAAGCAGTAACATGATTTTTTATGTATTATTGTTATTTCTCATTGTTTTATCTTTTTGTTTTTCTTGCTTTCGCTGGCACCGACTCCAAAAATAACTAATTAATGTAAAAATATCAATGACAGTAATGTAAAATATTGTCCATTTAGATTTACTTTATCCTAAGCAAGGTATAAAGTTATTTTAAAATTTTTAGTGCTTTTTTTTTGAAGGCGGTTTTTATGTTTTTTTAAACAATTATTTTATTTTTAAATTTTTAGTGATATTATAGTTTGTTTTGTATTTTAAATATGCCGCTGTGTTCCCATTTTGCGAACTTCCTGGTAGCTCAGAGATTAAAGTGCTTGCTTTCAAAGAAGAATTCTGTCTTTATATAACACACCAACTTCCAGAACGGGGTGAATTGGGTGTTGTGATAAGGAATGTCAGTTTACATTTTTGTCCATGCTATGTTTCGATCGTATCATAACATCTGTTAAAGCTGCTGGTCGATAACCGAAACATGTAACATCTGGGCATTAATACATCCCACATCTGTCTCTGGAATATATCTGTCTGCTCCGGCATCACACAGAAAATATAGATTTTTAATTGGTTTTCACAACGTGAAAGCTTGGGATCAAAGTTGAAATCTGAAGTAAATGTTGAGACATTATGACACATTTATTTTATAAATACTATGCCATGACTTAAAAATAGCTTAACTGATTTTGACGGGATTTAAAGCTGTTGATTTTTGTAAAGAACATTGGAAATTAAAAGGGGTGAGGGTAAAGGGGAAGTGTGATTGGGCTTATGTATGCCAAATGTAGACTGCCTTTTCTGATTGATTTAAAGTATACGTGTGTAAATTTCTATTGATATCAGATAAAACTGTAGGTATGTATAAAAAACAATTAAGGGGTGTGGAGATGAAGAGTAGTTTGGTTTTTGTAAAGCTAGTGTGGGCAGTATTTTTCTCTTTGTTTTAAAGTATACATGTGCCGTGTTCAATGAAAATCTGATAAAACTGTGGGTATCTATAAAGAATATTGGAAATTAGGAGGGGTGGGGGTAGAAGAGAAGAGGGGTTGAGCGTCTGCAACCTAATTTAAACACAATTGTTCTGTATGTTTTAAAGTATACGTGTGCAAATTTCCTTCAGAATCGGATAGAAATTGTAGAATAAAGGATGGAAAGGAAGGAGTGTAGTTTGGACTCTCGAAACCAAATGTAGACAGTATTTTTCTGTTTGTTTTGCAGTATACATGTGCATACTTCCTTCAAAATCAGAAAGAAATGGTAGCTTTGTATAAAGAACATTGGCAGTAATTAAAGGGGTAGAAAGGGGGATAGGGTTTGCGTTTTTGTGAAAGTTATGTGGACAGTATTTTTCTGTTTCTATTTGTTTTAAAGTATACACATGCGAAGTTCCACCGAATCGGATTAAAATGTGGTTCTGTACAAATATTAAGGGAAGCGGAGCCAGGATAGTTTTTTTGATTTTTTGGTCAGAAATCTTATTCATAAAAAATTCCATATATATGCGCCAACTTTCATAAAAATCGGTCAAATGGTGTCGACTGTAGCTTTCTAATAAGAAATTGACAAAAACCAAGGGGGTGGAAACGGGGAGAGGGGTTCAGTTTCTGCAAACCAAGAGTTGGCATTATTTTTCTCTTTGTTTTATAGTAAAAATTTGCCAAGTTCTGTCTAAACCGGATAAAAACTGTGGTTGTGTATAAAAATTAAGCGGTTTAATGGGGAGAGGGGGTGGTTTTTAGATCTTTTGGTCAGACACCTTTTTCGTGAAAAAATACATACAAGCACCAACTTTCATGGTAATCGGTCAAACGATCACGACTGTAGCTTTTTATAAAGAACATTGACAAAAGTTAATGGGGTTGAAGGAGGGAAAGGGGTTGAGCATTGGCAAACCAAATATTGACAGGATTTTTCTCTTTGTTTTAAAGTATACATAGGCAAAGTTCAATAAAAATCAGATAAGAAATGTAGATTTCTATAAAATTAAGGGGTGTAAAGGGAGACATGGGGTGGTTTATTTATTTATTTAATTTTTTTTGGTCAGAAACCTTCTCCATGAAAAATTACATGTATATGCCAACTTTAATGGAGACCAGTTAAATGGTGTCGACTGTAGCTTTGTATAAAGAACATTGGCAAAAATTTAGGGGGTGGATAGGGGGAGAAGGCTTCAGTTTTTTCAAACCAAAACTTGACAGTATTTTTCTCTTTATTTTTGACTAAACATGTCCAAAGTTTCATCGAAATCGGATAAAAAATGTGGGTTTGTATAAAAATTAAGGGGTGTAAAGGGGAGAGGGGTGGTTTTTTATTTATTTATTGTTTGGTCAGATTCTCCATTAAAAATTAAATGTATATGCCAACTTTGATGATAATCGGTCAAATGGTGTCGAATGTAGCTTTTTATGAAGATCATTGAAAATAATTAAAGGGGTGGAAGGAGGGAGGGGGTTGAGCTTTGGAAGACCAAATGTTGACAGGATTTTTCTCTTTGTTTTAAAGTATACATGGGCAAAGTTCAATAAAAATCAGATAAGGTATGTAGGTTTCTATAAAATTAAGGGGTGTAAAGGGGAGAAGGGGTGGTTTTTTATTTTATTTTTTTGTTAGAAACCTTCTCCATGAAAAAATTACATGTAATTGCCAACTTTAATGGAGATCAGTTAAATGGTGTCGACTGTAGCTTTGAATAAAGAAAATTTGCAAAAATTAAGGGGGTGGATAGGGGGAGAGGGTTTCAGTTTTTTTAAACCAAAAGTTGACAGTATTTTTCTGTTTATTTTTGACTATATATGTCCAAAGTTTCATCGAGATCGAATAAAAAATGTGGATTTGTATAAAAATTAAGGGGTGAGTGGGGGTAGAAGGGGTGGTTTCTCAATGAAATTCATATGGGACCACTTTGGAGGTATACCCTAGCCACTAAAAAAATTTCATTGAAATCGGTTCAAAATTGGCGAAGATATCGCTGAACATACATACAAAAAAATACAGACGAATTGAGAACCTCCTTTTTTTGAAGTCGGTTAAAAATATTTTGTAAAAGTGTGATGAATCTCGCCGGCCGGAAAAATGTTCAAGGCGGGTCGCATGCGGCCCGCGGGCCGCGGGTTGGCCACCCCTGGTTTAGATGATAATACTACAGATTTATTGCGGTCGAAAAACTCTAGTAAACCAACATTTACTATAATTCCATAATGACCTACTTAGCTGTTCGCAATCTCCTACCATTTAGTCCTGTTATTTAATATTACGTCACCGCAAGACTACTTAACATCTGAAACCACCAATAAAATCATTCATTAGAATAGCCAACAACAAAAGTTCCAGTACATTATCCTTTGGCACTTTTGTTTTCACTTCGGTCTCTTCTGATACCTCATTTCCTACACCAACTCTTTGTTTTCAAATTCTTCAGAATTCCTCCTTCCATCAACAACGTTTTCATTCACCCAGTGGTGTTTTAGCTTATTTACCACTAAATAGTTATCCACTTGGGTTCTCTTCTCCATTTCACTCGAAATATCTTCCACGTAATCCACCAACTGAGATCGACATCAATAAAACATCCTTATTTTGTGTCATCAGTCTCTCGACCGGTTTGATGCACTCCTCCATCCCTTCCTATCTTGCGCTAACCTCTTCATCTCTAATATCACTTACAAACCACGTCCTCAATTATCTGCTTCATATATTCTAATCTCTGTCTTCCTCTTCAGTTCTTACCTTCAACTGTTCCCTCCACTAACAATTTAACCAATCCAGCATGTCTCAAAATATGACCTATCAGCCTGTCTCTTCTTTCTGTAAGCTTCTTCCACAGACTTCTTTTCTCACCCATCATTTCCAAAACTCGTTCATTTCTTACTTTGTCTGTCCACTTAATTTTCAGCATTCTTCTGTAGCATCACATTTCAAATGCTTCAATTTTCTTTCTTTCCGGTATTCCTAAAGTCCATGTTTCGCTACCATAAAGTGCTGTGCTCCACACTATGAGTTTTAAAAAGTTCTTTCTAATTCCTAGATCAATATTTGAAACTAAAAGGTTTCTCTTTTTCATAAAGGCTCTTTTTGCTAGTGCTATTCTGCTTTTAACATCATTCCTGCTTTAGCCATCGGTTGTAATATTACTTCTCAAGTAACAGAATTCTCTTACTTCTCCTATTGCGTCCGATCCTATTTTTATATTTAATCCAGTAGTATTGGTATCGTTTCTGCTACATTTCATCACTTTTGTCTTGCTTTGATTTACATTCAGTCCAAAATCTTCCTTCAGTATTTTTTTCATGTCATTCAGTAACTTCTCAGTATCCTCAGCGCTTTCTGCTAACAAGACAGTCATCAGCGAATCGAAACATACTGATTTTTTTCTCCCTGAACACATGGAGATTTTTCTTTTAATTTCTTTATTGCTTCTTCTACATACAAGTTGAATATTAACCTTTTTAACTGATGCATGTCTCTCATGATTCTCTACTTTTATTGTAGCTACTTGATTGTTATATAGTTTATATTCTTCTATTTCAATATTTTAGATCTGAAGTCTTTAAAATTTTGAACATCTTGTCCCACCTAACATTATCGAAAGCTTTCTCTAAATCAACAAATGCCATAAAAGTATCTTTGTTTTTCTTGATCCGCCCTTCAAGTATTAATCTTAAATACAGAATTGCTTCCCTTGTACCACGATTTTTCCTAAACCCTAACTGATCTTCACCTACTATCTCTTCTACTACCCTTCCCATCCTTCTATATTATTCTGGTCAATTATTTTGAATCATGTGATGTTAGATTAATGGTGCGATAATTCTCACATTTGTCGGCTTGTGCTTTCTTCGATTGTGTGAAGATGATATTTTTATTAAAATCAGTTGGAATTTCTCCTGTTTCATAACTTTTTGATATCAGCTTGAATAATCTTTCTATTCCTTCTTCTCCTAAGGATTTAAGAAGTTCTGCAGGGATCTCATCAATTCCAACTGTCTTATTCGCTTTAAAGTCATTCATAGCTCTATTAAATTCTGTCCTCGAAACTGGATCTCCTACGCCATCAATGTTGACATCGCCTACCTTTTCCATTACGCTATTGTTCAATTCATCCCCATCATAAAGTTTCTCAATGTTTTCCTTCCATCAGTTAGCTCTATCATCTGAGCTTAAAAGAGGTTTCCCATCGGCAGCTTTAATGTTCACGCCTCTTTTCTTCAATTCTCCAAAATTCTGTTTGATCTTCCTATATGCAACCTCTACTTTACCTACGACCATTTCCTTTTCTACTTCTTCACGCTTTTCATCTAGCCATTTTTCTTTTGCTTTTTTTGCTTTTGTGATTTATTTGATTTCTAAAGTGCCTGCATTGCACTCTTCCTGTTTCATCCTGATCTTTTATGTACCTTCTCCTCTGATCCATCAACTCCAAAATTTCTTCTGTGATCCAAGGTTTTCGGGCAGCTTGTTTCGTAAAGATTAATGTTTCTTTACCAGCTTTCGTTATTTCGGCCTTTAATGCATTCCATTCAGTGTTACCTCTTAGACCTAAGTCTACCATTTCTGCAAATTTTTCTCTCGTGCTAGATTGTTTCAGTTTATTCACATCCAGTCTGTTCTGCTTATATTGCTTCCTTATTCGCTTGAATTTCAGCCTGCACTTCGTTACTATCAAATTACGGTCGGAGTCTATGTGTGCTCATGGGTACACTTTACAGTCTAGAACTTGATTCATAAATCTCTGTTGGACGAAGATATAATCTAGTTGATATCTGCCTGTATCCCTGGGCGTTTCCAGGTGTATATCCTTCTTTCATGATTCTTAAACAGTGTGTTTGCCAATACTAGCTTATATCTATCACAAAATTCTAGCAACCTGCTTCCTCACTCATTTCTTTCTCCTAGACCAAAACTTCCTACAGTAGTCGCCTCTTTTCCTTCTCCCACTATCGCATTCCAACTACCCATGATTATTAGATTTTCCTCCTCCTTCACATATTGGATTAATTTTTAAATTTCGACGTATATTTTTTCTATTTTTTCGTCATCTTAATGTGACGTTGGCATATACACTTGTACTAATGTGGTGGGGGCGGGCTTAAATTCTAACCTCATCAAAATAATCCTTATTTACTAATTGAATGAACACGCCAATGCAACTGATCCTGTCACTAAGCTGTTCATAATAACTCACACGTTTCCCTATTTCCTTATTCGTTACAAATCCTATACCAGTGACTCCACTGACTGCTTGTGTGCTAATTTTCATGTGTTCCCAGACCAGAAATCCTGTGCATCCTTCCATTTAATCTCACTAATTCCATCAATATCTATCTTTAGTTGTTACATCTCCCTTTTTAAATTTTCTAACCTACCTGCCCTATTCAGACTTCTAACATTCCACGCTCCGACTCGTAGAATGTTTCTATCCATCAATCTGATGACTTCTCCCTAAGTAGTCCCCACCTGGAGATGCGATTGGGGGACTATTTTACCTCCGGAATACTTTACCGAGGAAGAAGCCATCATGATATATGTAATTTGAGAGGATTCGATGTCTTCAGGATACTCTTTGGGTCTTTAATGCAGTGGTTTCCCGTTGCCTTCTGCATCCCCATGCCGTTGATAATTTCTGATTCATCCACCTTTAGGGGCCGTTTCCAACCTCAAGGACAAGAGGGTGCCCTGGAGGACTCCCCGCTCTTCTGGCCTCCTTTCGGAAACCGTTGGCAAGCAGTGGGTGACTCCTTATACCGGGAATCTTTCAGTCGCCAGAACCTCGTCCGTGCAAACATTGTGGGGTTGACATTTGGTTGAAAAAGGCTAGTAGAGTCTCTCTCAGATCCTTACACCCCTAAAACATCCTAATAACACGTTAAAATCATTTCCCCTCTTCACAGCAATTTGTGATGTGATTGCGTATCAAACCCGCCGCCAGCTTATCTGAAATTGAGGACGAGCAATGGCAATTTTTAGATTCAAATTATTTCCAGATATGATAAAAGTTCATATCCACCAATCTACCAAGCTTTGCTAAACCGCAAGTGGTATTTTCCTTGACAACACCATTATACTTTCTTGAGCCTACCTAATTCCCTCGTAATCTCCCCAAATCTATTTCTAATTTCTTAGACTGGTCATTTATACATTGTGATGAAACTACCACTCCGGTTTTTTTCCCCCCTTTTTGTTCTATCTTGCATGATAGGCCCTAATAAGTGTTTTTAGACACATTACTCAGTATTTTTCAAATATTGTGTAATTTATTTTCAGTTTGTACCCAAAACTAACGCAAGTAAAACTTGTACATTGGGACTACGAAACAGAGGAAACTGAAGTTTTTCTAAGTGTTTTATGTAAGAATACTGAAAATTAGTTGAGCAGATGAAGAACGAAACTAACATGTTGTTGAAAACATGGGTGAGAAAATACATTAGACGGTAGGAAGAAATAGGACAGAGGCTCACATTGCTAGAAATTCGCTTTAGGTAAATTTTCTAGCAAAAGGTAACGGTCGAAGGGAAGTACTGTGAAAAAAAGAAAAACCTGGAATACACAAAGGAAGTAGCTGTGGACTTAGCTATTCGTAGCATGTTGAAGATATCAGCTGAAGAGAGGATGAGCTTTATTATTGCATCAAACCAGCAGTGGAAATGATAACACTGGGGGAGGGGGGGGGGGAGAGGGGGAATATTCTTGAATAATCGAAAATATCGATTCTTAAAAGTAACTATTCAGTTTCTGGTGGTGAAATCTTTGGTATATTGTACAAGGAAGTCTAACAACTATAAGCTGCGACAGCAGAGGAACGCGAGACGTTTGGAAGCAGGCGAAGAGGGAAGACAGGTTGGGAAAGTCGGTTGTAAGAGGAAAACAACAACTCTCCATGTCAGCCGACCGCGGAGACGATCTGTGAAGAGCAACAGGCTGCTGATGGTGTTGCAGCGTTAAGTTTTTGGGGTAGTACGGAAATCATGTCGGCCAGAAACATCACCGCAGCTCAGTCAGGGAGTACTGCCACTGAAGAGGAGGACGTTGCCACTTCCAGCCGTGGTACGAGTGCTGATGCTACCAAGGAACCTGCTACTTCAGAGAGTACAGAAAGAGTTACTCCGCGTGGTAGTACTCCCGAGTCACCATCGGCAGAGTCAGTTAGTGCTACTTTGAGCGGAAGCGCCCAGGCCGCATGTTCCACCAACACCGAGTCCCCTTCAAAGACTACAAGTACTACCAACCAGCAGCCTGAAGCTGGTGGCGTTAGCAAAGCCTCTATTACACGGCGAAAGGGAAAGAAAAGTGGGGAAGGAGGAACAACTGTCGGTGTAAGCGTTGGGCTGCCCCCCATCTGACACTCGCGAGAAGAGCGCTGATACAGCCTCGTATGTAGTATCCACTGCGCAACAGCAGGCGCAGAGTGTTGCTAGTACCGGAGCAATTCCGAAGACACCAGCACGCCGTAGAGGAAGAAAAGGACGTAAGAGGACAGACAGCTCCCAGGTGCCTCCTCCTGGTCCACTTGACTCTGCGGTTGCGCCGTCTCTTGAGGAGTCTGCTAGAGCCAGTGCACAGGCGGAACTAGAGAGCAGACTCTCTGGCGCTCCTGATGCCGCGGCGGATGTTACCAGTGGTATCACCAACTTGAGCATCCTAAACGTAAAACGAGTTGGTACCGTTTGTCCGCAACATTCGCCAGCTCTAACTGCACTTAATAAGGAATCGTGGGGCTTCGTGCGACATTCAGCTGACACGTACTGCCAGTTCATTAAATTAATTACCATCGCAGCACGTGACGCTCTCGCAAATCTCATGGCTATTGAGGTAAGTGGGTAATTATATCGCATGTAATGTGGACTAAGTATACCGTAAAGAGTTTACTTAGCTGTAAAGTGAAGTTAGCGGCGATTGAAAGTGGTATATTTTCCACCAGTAAAGAGATTACTAAAAATAAGACCCAACGATTGAGGCGTACGTATCACCAGCTTTTAAAGAATTTAATAAATTCTTGAAACCTGGATGACTGTGCATTGGCCAGTTCTGAAGCGTATTGGTGTGAACTTTCCTCAAAATACACGTGAAAATAAGTCTTTCGATTGACTACAGCAGTATTATGACGTCATGAGTGGATGTTTTAGAGGGAATCACGATCTCTAGTAGATACAAATCTTGATGAAATTTGTATCATTAAGAAGGCCTTAGGATTTTTTTTCGGGATAAGTAAAACAGTTGGCATAAACTTTTGAAAACCGGATGGTGTTAGTCTCTGTAAGGATACATCGGTCGCTAAGGTTGTTTGTCGCAGTTTGTGTATGATCTGTTGATAAATTTCATATGCATAACTTATTATATAGTAGGCCTATAGATGTGGATCTGCGTTGCGCTATAGTATTATGTTCGTATTTCGGCGGTTTCCAATCCCCGACGTCTATATCTTAGCAAAGGATAGCGAAACAAAAAAGTGTACAAAGCTGTATCGTCATAACACGTCCCCAGAATGTGACATGATTTTAAACTACGAACAAAAATCTGCTGGAGGAACTGTGATAGTTTTCCACAGTTAACCCCGCTCCCCATCCTTTTTATGTTGGAGATTGATGCTCTTCATGAGAGGGTCACTGGTACAATGCCCCTTCATATTATCCGGACTTCGTGCTTTTACGTAGCTTGCAGCTTTCTAAATCAACAGTAAAATATTAAGTACACGCGTACGAATTCGCGGGTAACAACTAGTACTGGCTGTAAATTATGGACCAATGGTAGCATTTCCGTACTTCACTAATTTTGGGAAAGTAGTCAGTATTGCAGCTGTGCGTTTACTGTCACAAAAAAAAAAAAAAAAAAAAAAAAAAAAAAAAAAAAAAAATAAATAAATTACATTTTTATACGCTGATTAGAACTAGGTGCCCGCAGCTGTTATGCAGGGTCTTTTGACGTCACATTTCTTGTTGTGCGGCTGTCGACAAAGCGGCATTTTGTTTATTTTGTTGATAAAATGAGTTCTACTGTTTACATGTGGTGTACGTGCCTCAGTGTGTAAAAACATCATGCAAAAACCAAACAAATTGTTTATTTACGTTCCACACAAGGAAGATATGCGAAAAAAATGGCTAAAACGGGCTACGCGGGTTATTTTTGTCCTCGTTTTGTGGTTGGTTTGGTTTGTTTGCCTGCGTTCCTCCTAAAGTCTTTGTTTTTTGTGCCTTCTTTTATTTCTTGGTGGCCTGGTAGGTATTTGGAAGGCCGGGAATCCCCTCAATGAGGCTACGTGTTCTCTTTTGCAATTGGCAGATTTTGACCGAGCTTGGGGATTGTGCGGTAAAGCTCTGGTCTCGCATCCGGCCATCCAGATTTGGATTTTCATGGTTTCTCCAAATCATTCCAGACGATTGCCGGGATGGTTCCTTCAAAAGGCCATTCCCGAATTCCTCCCTGTTCCTCGCACCAGTCCCTTCCCGCCTCAAATGAACGCGACATCGACGAGGCGTAAAGCCAAAAGAAAGAGCACATTCTGCTTTTGCTGTGCCTGGTATGTTACAGATCCTTGTATTTGAAATTGGGCACATGATACATCTATATGGCAGTGTACTGTAGTTTGCTGTGTGTACTATACGCTCGCGTAATGTCAACTGTGGGCCAAGTAGATTCCTGAATATTTCTATCAGCAATCTTGTAAATAATGTTCGTTCATTGTCGATACGTATTTGCATCCAGTGTTACTTGATACACTGCTAGTGGGTTTAGCGGTTTTTAGTTTGGATCTCTTTCTTAAACTATTGTATTTGTCGTACGTCATAACTTTTTTCTCTTAAGTCTTTTTCGGTTCCTTCTGGTACCGTTGGCGGTAGGCCCCTTATTACCACCTTCGGAGGTCTATCTTTAGGTAGTTTGTATACGTACTAGGGATGTAACGGATATCCGCATCCGCAATTGCGGAACTTTCGCGTGAATTCCTACATCCGCTTTGGCATCCGCAATTTTTTAATGCGGATGTATAGCGGATGTTTTTTTTTTTTTTTTTTTTTTTTTTTTTTTACATTGCAATATATATATATTCTTTTCTCTTTATTCGAGATTATGCCCCTCGTCGCTTAACTAACAAAAAAGTAATTGTTTCTGACGATCTTGCAATAATAGTAACAATGAACTAAACGGTGTTATTACCTAAGCGACGAATTTACAAGTTTGATTTTGCATGTAAAGATCTGGCTACAATAGACCGCACAGAACCCTCACTGTTACCGACCGACACTTTTCTTATTGTTGTCGCTTACTCGACTGAAGTGAGTTCAAACGACAACGCACAGAGTGTCGGTCGTCATTAGTTTGGATTACTTTTTGACGGTGCTGGCCGGTGTCAGGATGCTCGATATGGAGAAGCGTATACGAAGAGTTCAGAAATTTCTGGTCCTTTACGACTTAAAGGCCCGGGCACACAGAACGCGACAAGCGACAGCAGCAAGTGGTCGTTCTCTCGTCGCGGCGACATGTCACACAGGACGCGACAACTCCATAACGACAAATGCCAGACCCTCTCTCGCGAAGAGATCTGTATTTCTATATTTCTTTCTTAATAAGTTTTCTTGGGCTAGTAAATTTATGTCAAGTGATGAGACTCTACTTATTTTGTTCGCACTAAAAACGGTCTGGGTTCCTGACATCAATAAGAAGAGAGAATGCCTTGGTGAATACCACCGCCTTTGTCGGGGACTGGTATCACAAGAAGATAGATTTTATACATATTTTCGTATGTCTCGAGAATGCTTCGAGAAAATACACAATCTGTTAAAATCAACTATATCGAATTGCACCACGAACTGAAGAAAAGTAATTGGTACAATAGAAAGATTAGCCATTTGTATGAGGTATGTTCTGTTCATGTAATATATATTCTTAAAAACAAAACAAAAACGACACTGCCAAAACCAGGGCCGGCGCTAGAGGGGGTTAAGCGAGGCAAAAGTATCCCGGGCCTGTGCCCCCGAAGGGGGCCCCTCTGCCAGGGTGTTTAACTAAATAGAAATAAAACTTTAAAATTCTTTCTTAAAAAGGTGTAATTTGATTTTTTGCCTTAAAATTTAAAAGTTTAATATAAAACAAATTTTTGGTGTGTGTGTGTGGGGGGGGGGGGGGGGGTTCTAAGAATCCTTACCCGGGGCCCGAAAATCTTAGTGCCCTAGCTGACCTCTAAGTAATTTTCAATCTTATCACTTCCCAGCTCTTCCCCCTTGGAGGCAGCTGTGTCCTTTGCGTGGCGATCAATATTAAGAAATACCCCTAAAACCAGGCGTATCATCACAAAGTGAAATATTCACAATTTATTATTGACAATGTATTTCACAATCAAAAGATAGGCTCAAATACAAGTATTATTTATTTTAAATAATTACGGTATAAACAAACAAACATAAAGTGAGAAACTAACAAGAAAAAATACACATCTGAATGCGAAAAAGAATTTATTATGAGTTGGTAATCTTTTCATATGCATCTCTTAGTACACCTGAAGTAGTGGCCGTCGGATGCGGTGGAAATCAATTTTTCTTCATCGGCCATGTCGCTGTGTCGCGCGACAATTCTGTAATTTTGTACAACTGTGTCGCTCGTCGCCGCGACAATGACTGCGGCCCGGCGACGGATCGCTTTTGTGTGACCTTCCTAATTCAAAACTATGAATTACAACAATAGCGACGTCGCGCCGCGACACAATATCGCGTGTCGCTGTCGCTTGTCGCGTTCTGTGTGGCCGGGCCTTTAATGTAGTTTTAGCGTTACTGATTGCTTTAGAAAAGTGCCCTTTTTTCAGCCTTACTTTAGGTTCATCAGTTGTTCGTAAAATGTAGGTAGAGTCCTTGCATGTTCGCATTAACAAATAAAATCTTTCGCAGACGAGAACGTCTATTTTAAGACCTGTAAAAATTGCACCCGAGACCCGGATTTTGAACCGGGGACCTTCCATATCCGAATCACACGCCGCAAGCATCTGAATTTAGAGGTACTGAAAAATATGTATTTAATCATATAAAAAAAACATTTGTGTTTTTTAATACAAAAATAAATGATACAAGAAAAAAGTACGTTGATTTGAATATATTTGAATATTTTTGTCATTACATCCAGATTTGCCTCTTAACTCAGATGGATACGGCGTTCGATTGGGATACTGAAAGTTCCTGGTTCAAATCCCTCTCACAGCTGTAATTTCCATGGGTCTTTAAATTGACAGTCATCTCTGACAAAGCTTTGATTTGTTAATGCTAAGATGTTGGGAAGCTCCGTGGTCGAATTTCACGTTAATCTATAGGTCTCCTTTTAAAAATAGGTGACAACGATAGAGGTACACTGCACGGCTGATAAGCTTTGTGACTGGAATTTTTAAATCACATGAAACTATTATTTTACAGAATCTTTTCAGTCTGTAATTAAATTAAAATGTATAACAATTTTATTATTTTTTGTTAAATAAGTATTTAGTTAATCGAAAGGAACCTATAACCGCTTTCACGGACCATCAAGAGTTCTTTCATCGAAAATCGGATCTCGTAGATCCTATAAGTTGTACTGTGAATGCGCCACTACAGCGGTGGGAATAGGGTTGGCAGATGGCCGGAAAATCCGGGAATGTCCCAAAATTTTGTGTCTGGTCCCGTGTCCAGGAATTAAGCTTTACTGTCCCGGAAATCACGTATACTAGGTTTTTTTTGTCCCTAACTTAAGATAGTACGGGGTAGAGGTAGGCAAATCGTTCACTTGCTCAGTAGCTCAATTTTTTTTTTTTTTTGTCTCGCCCCTCACAATCCGGTTATACCCTCACTTTCCATTGGAAATACCCCCTTATGTCAACTTTAATAGAAATAGTAGTAGACTTTTTTTTTTTTTTTTTTTTTTTTTTTTTTTTTTAAGCTCTCCAGTCCACAAAACCCACGTGAGCTAGCTCTTCATGATCTTCGGAATCAACTGATTCACCTAGAACTACTACCGTTCACTTTTTAGTGAGTGACTGCTCACTCGCTCTTTTAAATGAATTGCTCTAAAGAACTGATTCACTCGCGAACGACCCATCTCTAGTACGGGGGCCACGAGACCAAGCCGATCATGCCGCGCTCGCAGCGGGAGTCCGCACTACGCACTCCACCTTGTCGACGACCAGAGACAATATTATATAGATTTTTCAACTCGTGGAGGAAGGAAAGGGATAGCTTCACTATTTTGGACATTGATCGTAGAATGCGAAGTCTTTTTGACCAATTAAAAAGCAGTTTGTCTCATAATTTCTTTGGAAGTAAAGTCAGAGGAGTTTTCAGAAACCTCACCGAAGACCAGAAAAGTAAATTTAAATCACAGGCACACATTTTCCTACAAGGGGAAATAAAATATTTGGAGGAGTGGTATGATTTCGGGCTTGATGGAATTTACAAAAAGTTTGAGCGTTTGTCTCTTAAATCAGAGGAATTGAAATTGACTCGGGAAATACTCTCTTAATTTCCTGGGATATTGAAAATTGAAGATGCAGTTAACATTGATTGCCTTGATACAGGGTTCACATGTCTGAAAGCCGTCTTTGAGGTCCTTCCAAAATACTTGCAAAACGATAATATGTGAGCCTATTTCATTAGAACAAACGTTTCTAATGATTTTGTAAATTTAAAGAAAATAGTTGGTTTCGTTTTTTCAATTACAACAAGCAAAGCCTTACCGAGAGAATTTTTAGCCTGTTGAACAATTTACGGACTAAAGAGCTAAGCAGAATGTCCATGGACTTAATCAAGGCTGAACTGCAAACTCGAATCAATTTTGAAGAGACTTGCTCAGAAATTTTATCAGTTTTGCAAAGCAGTGACTGAGAAAAGCTTGTGAAAATGGCAAAATGTAGTGCTAAATATTTTAAAAAGTAGCTAATTAAGATTCATTTTGATTGATGTAGATTTCGATTTAACAAAAGACATGGACAACTTTTGTCTATTGTTTGTAATATCTGATGATGATTTTCTACAGACGATTGATTAATAACCCTAAAATAAATATTCAGTTTTCGTTTTAAGTTTAATATTTTTCATTTTGGTTCATAATACCAATTGTTGAAGAGGTGCTCAATTTTTGTTTCAAGGTATTTAAAAGGTATTACTTGATATGGATTTTCAACCAAAGTTGAATTAATAATCTTTATATATGTTACGTAGCATAATTTTTACTTAAAATACAACTTTTGTTATTAATTTGAAATTTTTTCACTCTTTACACATATTTGGTTGATAATTAAATACAGCGACCAGTCACTGTTTATGGTGTTGCTTTATTTTATTTTACCATTACCGGTTTCAAGCATACATTGACACAAAAACACGCCTGCAATTCGCATCTGTATTGTTAAAACCATCTGAAGATGAGCAATGTATGCTTGAAACCGGTAATGGTAAAATAAAATAAAGCAACACCATAAACTGTGACTGGTCGCTGTATTCAATTATCAACCAAATTTGATATCACAGTCGCTGATTCCGCAAGTCCACCATGGACAATATATTAATACTTTAAACATACCACTAAAATTTCTTTTTAATACCAGAAATGTCACGGAAATTGTAATACTGTCACTAAAATCCCAGAAATGTCCTGGAAATTATAATCCTGTATCTGGCAACCCTAGGTGGGAAGGTGGGTCGCGAGCACGGAACTGTGCGTGGCGGGAAGGCGGTAACGGCCTGGCCTTGCTTTCTGGAGGACGCCGCGCCGGTTCGGGGAATCTAGATTTGGGTTTTCCATGGCTTCCCCAAACCACTCCAGGCGAATGCTTCCTTTAAAAGACGGTATTCGGGTGGGCTGATCTTCTTCTGGGGGGAGTACTGCCAACATTGGATTCTTACTTCGCCGTTTGGTGGGAGGACCATCTCTGCCAAATGGGAGGGAACACAGAGTTCCACCAATGTTACCCCACCAGAGAGGTAACTTTTGTGTTTGTGGTGTGGCTACAATACCACTCTATCCCCGCCAAACTCTGGACGGAAGCAAGGTGTCCGAACTTCTCCTGCATGGCTTAGCCGCCATGACAGTAATCTGTAGCCACTTGAAAATCTTAGAATTAAAAAAAAACTCTTCGCCTCACTCTCGTTAACTAATTGGAATTACTTAATCATATCCTTATCCTAATTAAATAATACTTCTTAGAGTTCCTAATTATGGTTTCAAATGTCTTGTGACATCAACAAAGTCCCCCCCCCCCCCGATTAAAGGTGCCTTACTTCGACCAGAATTCAGGCACCATTTGTCAACACTGCCCACTACCGCACAACACACACTGGCGTGGCACACACTATGTTGCTGGGTCCAGCTGAGCTGTGGATGGGCCGTCGTGTTTGTAAACAGACCTGCCGCTGAGGGGGTTGGGGGAGTCGGGCGGTGACGTCTTTTCCTACCTGCGCCCGTGTTCACAGCTAATCACCAGCGTAAAGCTGCGTATCCACTACGCGCGGCAAACCCTCGAACACTGGCTCGCGCGGCGATACCTGGCTTGGTGCCAGGTATCGCCGCGCGAGCCACTGTTCGTGGGTTTCTGTTGACAAGCGCGGCTGCCGCGCGCGGCAACGCAACCCAGCCAGAGTTGCGCGGCAAGCAATGCAGGCACAGTCAGTTTTCGCGACCATTTTTACTGAGACTTCCGCAAGTAGGAATACGAGTGATGCTATATTCTGTCCTGCAGGCTACCCAATAGCATATATTGTAGACATACACAGCACAAATCGATAAATTATACCGTGGGGATCGTTATAACTGTTAAATAATAAAAAATAATTACCAGAAATAGTAATACTTTTAGCTATTCTTGATCTTTCTCTTCTGTATGATGCCAGAAGCGTAGCCATCTTCTTCTTTATGTGGGAAACGGGTAAGCCCACTGCTGAACTTATCTCCTTCCATGCATCGTCCCTCAGCGTTTTGTTGCGGTAATCTGCACATTTACTATTCCACAAAAAATCTTTCGCACCATACATCTGTATTAGAAATCGACACTTTTCGTTGTTCATGGCAGTAAACTGTCGCTGTGCCGCGCTAGCCAACTCCAAGAAAGACACCGCAGTCCCAACTGCGCGCGAGCCAATTAGTGGGGACCCTTTGCCGCGCGTCTAGAGACCGACAGAGAATGGCTCGCAGCGCGGCATGTTCGAGCTGGCTCGCGTGTCAACAGCGTATCCATTATGCGCGGCTGCCGCGCGAGCCAATGTTCGAGGGTTTGCCGCGCGTAGTGGATACGCAGCTTAACTGTTTCTCTGTGAACACACATCCTTTTAGATGTAGTTTGCTGCCAGACCCTTATGATCAGCTGAGAACAATTTGTTGAGACAACTCAGATAATTACAACAGTTACATATCTTATAAACAGGTTTTCTTGAACTGCCCAAAACAGTTATAGAAAAAGCAACTAGTACATATAAAAAACCGCCTTTTGAAGGATTAAAATTACTAACACTAATTTCAAAATCATTGTTCATTACATAAAACAAAAGAAACAGCTACTATTACAAAAAAATTATGAAAACCACACAAATACAATGCACTAACAAAATTTAAAGTATTTATAAAATCATTTCGAACATGGAAATATAACATCAAAGTGAACTCATTACTTATAATATGTCTTATTTTAGACATTTGAATAACCGCCATACTGAGTGTTATCGTTAAAATTTTCAGTTTCCAGCTTAGATCTGTCTGTTATGAATGCCAATTGTAATGACGTTTTTCTTAATTACCTCAAATCATGGAATGTTTTCCCAAGGGTTCTTTACCTTTAGTATGAAAGCTGTCCTGCTTTTCCCAAGAGGTTTTTTTTTCTTTTACAAAAGGGGAATGGAATGCTAATTGATTTTCCCTGTTACTTTAGTTACTTTAACTCACTTATCTTTCCGTGGCCATTTTTAAATTACTCAGTCTGCAGTTAACACCATCCCTATAAGCTTAATTCGGGCTAACTCAAATCCTCAGTGTTTATGGACTTATATCTTTAATTAATGCCATCTGACTAGGTTCGGTCGCCGTAGAAATGTGAATTTTAGCTTACTTTCTTGCAGACTTTCGAGAAAAACATTTAATCTTATTTCTTTCCTTCCATATTAAATACGTCACAACCAACAGCTTTTCTCCACTTTCCAGTTTATTTTATCTAATAGAAGTAGTTACGAATACTAATTTCCATTACATACCCTCGAAATAATTTGACAATCTTGCATTTATTTTATGACATCTTAAACTTTAAGTCTTCTACGCCTTGAAATCAATGAATAATTTACCTCTCCAAACACTCTTAGCTTCTAACAAATACATATTAACTATAATAATTCATATAATATTTTCACAATATGCTCCAAAACCCAGAAGATATAGCCAGTTAATCACCTGTTTCGTTTTTGCTCCGCTTTTGCATACCTTACTGTAGGGGACGCGGAGGGTGGAGTGGTACCGTTAAGTCGCCATTGTCTGCGGTCACCTGCGAGTCCGGAAGCCGGCAGCCCTCATTCCCCGGTTCTGCTTCACAAAGGTTTGGATGGTCACGTTTGGCAGTGAACCGCTGCATATTTACTTTTCTTCCCGCCCGCTTATCATTTTGAAGTGTGGGAGGGCCTTGACGCTCTCCTCCCCCACTCGCATTTCGCATATTCGGCCTCTCTTCCTCATAAAATTCGTCCATGTAGGTCAATATTCTCAGGGCATCGGGGATGGTCTTTATCTGGACGCAGTAATCAGCTGACGCCTGGACCATTCGGGCAATCAGCGAAAAACAGCCTCTATAATTTCCACAGGATCAATGGGTGGGTCAAGGTACTGAACTAGGGTAATTACCTTAAAAAAAAAAAAATCTCTTAGTGTTCTGTCTTCGGCCTGAAATCGGGAACCCGTTAGTAACAACCTCTTTAATCTTCTCTGGGTCGTTTTTGACCAGTACTGGGCCAGGAAATCCCTCCTAGTCTCGCCATAGGAGCTGAAGGTTTTCCTTACTGAATCAAACCACCATTTACATTCTCCGGCAAGATGTTTACCGAAAAGATAGATTTTTCTGTCCTCTGACAGGGGGTGTGATTCGAAAAAATGGTAGAAATTCTCACAGAACTCCATGGGCTGGATCCCAGACTCCTTCCCACTAAATTTCTCCCACTGGATCTGATTGCCTGCCAGAATTTGCCAAGGAATAACCCCCCTGAATCACTATTAACTAACCGGTTATTTTCCGTCTCAGGAAAGCCGTAGGACAGCTCATGGGTTGGCCTACTGATGTATTAATTAAATTGGTTTCTCGGGCAGCCTCCGGACCCACCTCCCGTGGCTGACTGAGTGACATCCTATTTTTTCTCCTACATTATTTTCCAGATTTACAAGGCGACATTAATAATTTTTAAAAGCGGAATTATTTCCGCTTCTACCGCCCCCCCTTCCCCCCCCCCCGTAATTTATCAGAAAGTTCATTAACTATTCTGTCTTTCTCTTTTAACTCACTCTGCAAATCCCTTACGTTAGCGTCAGTTACAATGCATCTACTATCCACATTTTCTATCAAGTATCTTTTGAGTTTATCTTCAAACAAACAAAATTTTGCATCTAATATTTCAAATACTTGATCGGCCATCCGATCGTTAAACCCGTCAAAACTAGTCTCTAACATATTTGAAAATTTATTCATCATCGCTGAGTCAAAATTGCTCAACTGCTGATGATAAGAAACAATTGTACTGGCCTTTTCATTATGCTGTTGTCCTGGGTGACGTAGCTTCCGATGGCCCGCGCCGTCGAGATCGGGACCCATGGAGTCGAATTGGCCGGCGCTGGAAATTCCATTCTCCGCCGCCACGTCTCCTTCAGCGACCGACCGTCCCCATCTGGCTGCTTCCCTTGTCCCCAGCAAGGGTGAAGTAGCTGACCTTGGCGAGGCTCGCTGTCCGTTCCGTACAAGGTGGTCCTAAAGTTCCAAACTGGTAGAGGGGGTGTTGGTCAGCATTCCTCGTCCTGCTTCAGAATCTGGAAATCTCGGGACGTCTTGCGCCTCAACAGATGTTAAATATCTTCGCGTTTCTCTTTTTCCCGCCGCGAATGCCATTAAGTCCCTCTCTCTGTGCTGGCTTCAGTCTTCCACAGTTTAAAATTAATGAGAGTTCTCTGCCAATTATAGTTACCACAGATTGTGGAAATAAATCAATTGAATGCTTCGGTCGCTGTCACGGTCGCCATTTTGTAACATTCCCACCCGTCCTGCTAATTAATTTCCGGCTATTTTATTAATTATTTATTATCGGACCTCTTAGCCGAAGCCTGACTTGCATTCATTTCATCATTATCACCTGGTGACGGGGTCGGGGGAGACAGTCATAAAGTATGTGGATAATTATGAATCTCACAAAAGTGAATTTGTATTCTGATCATTCACATTCATACATAGGTCTATAATTGAAATAGGAACACGATTAGGCAAGTCCCTATAGTTCTTATATTTAACACATGGAAATCAAATACTTTCCCTTAAAAGTTCTATGTTTCTTACACCATAACTTGTAGCGAGAGTGAGCCTTCAGTACTCACAGAGAGAGAAAATTTATCTTACATCATATTGGCAGGCCGGCGACGCAGACGGTCATCACTTCGATCACATAGCAAACTGAGCACAGACTGAACAACACATCTAGCAGAACTGACCAAGACTGAGGGCCCCTGGTCCCATTGTGAGGCCTTATATAATATACCCATAACGGTATTCGGGTGGGCTGATCTTCTGCTGGGGGGAGTACTGCCAACATTGGATTCTTACTTCGCCGTTGGTGGGAGGACCATCTCTGCCAAATGGGAGGGAACACAGAGTTCCATCGATGTTACCCAGAGAGGTAACTTTTGTGTTTGTAGGGTGGCTACAATACCAACCTATCCCCGATAAACTCTGGACGGAAGCAAGGTGTTCGAACTTCTCCTGCATGGCTTAGCCGCCATGACAGTATCTGTAGCCACTTGAAAATCTTAGAATTAAAAAAATCTTTCCGCCTCACTCTCGTTAACTAATTGGAATTACTTAATCGTATCCTTATCCTAATTAATAATACTTCTTAAAGTTCCTAATTAAAGTTTCAAATGTCTTGTGACATCACAAAGTCCATGCACACAATATCAAATTTTGTAACGGTCATTTGATTTGTTACATTGTGTCAGTTTTCTAAAATGTTTGATTTATTATCGATTTTATGACAATGTTTGAAATAGAAATGTATAAATAATTTTGGAAGTGCTGTTTTAATTTGCAATTTTAAATTTAGAAGTATTAAAACATGTGAAGTCACACCAGGGGTGGGGGTCACAAATGTGACTACCTGTGACGAGGAGGGATGTGACCCCACCAATCATGAAATTCGGATGACCTAATTTATGGATGGCCCCTTAGGATAGGTTCGCGGGCCACCTGTGATCGGGAAACGCTGCCCATTTTTTCGTGACCATTACCGACAATCGTTGTCAGTTGCCGTTCCGTGTACATTATGTAGAGGTGTTTCCTGTTTCCACTGTGCCCTCTGTTTCCTATTCGAAACCAAATCAGTCCGGTTCAATAAACTTCAAGTCGCCACTTCCCGTATGTAGTTACTCGCGCTTCGAAAGTCGAGGCGGAACAGTTCAGTGTGGTTATCGCGTGCCTTTGGTTCCCTTTTTTATAGGGGAAAATGAAAGCTCATTTCTACTAATCCGACTGACTTTCGCATCTGTCTACAATTTACAAGCGCGTTCCGCGTTTTGATACAACTTCTGTCAATGCTCGTTCCGATTCTTGGCTCAGTGTTAAATATGGTCTGGTTTTTCGTGAAAGATCATTGGCCGATAGTTAAAAATTATTTTCGGAGTTCATACTCCGTTCTGGTGAAAGGCCCGAAGCACAGTAGTTGGTTCCGTTCAACATTTTCTATAATGAAGGTTTTTTATTTTTTATTCATTTGACACGTGCTGCAATTTGCTGTCCGGGCATCTATTTGGGTTTTCCATGGTTTTCCCAAATCAAGTGAATGCCGGGATGCTTCCTTCAAAAAGGTCATGGCCGAATTCCTTCCCGTTCCTTGTCCCCAGTCCCATCCTGCCTCTAATGACCTTAGCCGTCGACGAGGAGTAAAGCAATAAGTAACAAAAAAAAAAAAAAAAAAAATGCAACTTGCTCTTGGGAAGTTATCTGAACTACATCAGTCTCCACTGATAGGCCTATCTTCTTTCCGTTTCTTTCTATGTAAACAATTTGTTCTTACTTTTACGCTTTCATACATAATTTCGTCTCCTGACCTTTAATGGGATTATAGAAGCGAAAATATTAATTTAATCCTTCTGCCCAATCACATTGTTACTGCTTTTAGCTATGATCATTGTGTGCTTGATACAAGGGGTATTGACGAAGAGCAGGTCACTGATTTTGAACAAATTTACCACCATTGGTCTTTATCGAAAATTGAGTTTTTTTTTAAATACCACGCCATTTTTTGAAGAAATTGACTTGAAGAAATTGACTTGAAAAGTCGTGACGTCGGATCAGTTTTCAATTGAATAATATCTACAGATTTTGAAAAAAAAAATGACCTGACGTTATAATCTTAAAAGTTGTAATTTTCGTAAACTCTGGAGAAATGCCGAAAGATTTCTCCTTATTTTAAGTAAGGAAAAGCCAGACAAAATTCCACTATATGTAACAGACATTATACCATTCTTAAAAAAATTGTTTATTAAGTTTTTCCACGTCATGTATCACGAACGTTTGAAAGTGCAATAGACCTGTCTGCTTGTAGAGTGAGCCGAACCTGCGTCCCGAAGACGTCGAGAGGTGTGCAGAGCTGCTGAAGAAGTACTGTGCGGACTGCAGCAACGACGCTTCGCTGCTGGGGGCGGTGGTCAAGCAGATAGAGACCTCCCTCGCCACCACATTAGAGGCGGAGCGCTCCAACCGCGTGTACAGGGAGTACTTGAAGGAGTTTAGCCACGCCGCACAGGTCCACATGAAGCGCATGTGGACTAAACTGATGCCGAAGGAGGCAGCATTCATCAGGTGAGCTAGCCAGTCACACACAGGCCTAACCTCTCTGGATGCTTTCATTTGTACGACTGTCAGACACACGCTTTCAACTATTGTACGTTTTATCTTAGAACCTTGTTATTGCACAGTTCTTTAGTCCCTACTAACCTTAACAAGATGTTAACGTAACATTTCGAAAATTCATGGGCGGTAAAAATAATTATAGGGTGTTTTGGGGGGTTGGGTAGTGGAGGGAGCTAAGGAACGTTTTTTTTTCTTTAATCTTATGGGTATTACGGAAAGCTAGTAATCTATGAACCACCAAAATGTTTTTATTTTTATTTTAATATTCTTTTTGCAAAACCATGAATCTAATTCTCCCCTCTATTTCAGAAAGAACTGATACGAAACTTACAAGGGGAGGGCACGACCTTGGGATTTTATTTTGGGATGAGACTTTGCGTAATAATTGTACCCCTTTAGGATGTTTACCTCCTGCAATCGTAAGACGCAACGCTCAATAGATTTGGAGAAAACGCCCTTTAAAAGTTCAAATTCAGCATATATACTAGTGAAATTACGGTCAGGCTAGCAGCGCAACAGCCCAGTCAGTAACGAGCCTGCGTCGTGCGTGAGCACTCTGGGTTCGAATCTCGATTTGGTCTATTATTTTTTTAAATTTTTATATCAAGTACCCTTTAACTTAAAATACTATAAAACTATAATAGTTACAATATTTTATTGTTTAAAATACACTATTACGAATGGTTACAATAATAATATTTATTCATAAGAAAAAATCTTTCATTGTTTTTTTTATTGATTTTATTAAATTTTTTGTTATAAATGTGATTTGGGATGATAATCATCATAAAACATTTAAAACAAATTTTTTAGCATCGAGCACAATTAATGAAAGCGGAATTTTTACTAGAACAACGGTAATATACGAAATAAAACTTAAAACACTGTTAATAAAATAACTTAAAATTTTATTATACTTAAAGAGTATTGTAACTATTGTAGTTTTAAAGTATTTTAAATAGGCTATAGGGTAGTTAATATACTCATATTATGATTTAAAATTTGAAATTTAAATTAAATAATCAATAACATTGAATAAAAACTTATTTAATTGTAAAAACATAAAAATAAAAATGGAAAAAAATAAATAGACGGAATCGAGATTCGAACCCAGAGCGCCCAGGCATGACGCAGGCTCGTTACTGACTGAGCTGTTGCACTGCTAGCCTGACCGGAATTTCACTAGTATGTTATAAGCTGCGCTTGAGTTTTTAAAGGCCGTTTTCTCCGAATCTATTGAGCGTTGCGTCTTAAGATTGCAGAAGGTAAACATCCTAAAGGGGTACAATAATTACGCAAAGTCTCATCCCAAAATAAAATCCCAAGGTCGTGCCCTCCCCGTGTTAGTATAGCAATTCCCTAAAGTTTGTATCCGCAATTAACGGAAAATAGCTAAAAAAATTTAAAAAATTGAAATTTCAGCTGATGGTTTTCTGCAAAAAAAAAAAACAATATATGTACAATTAGAGAATTTCATGAATCGAGTGATAAATGTATTGTGAAAATACTTTCTCAAGACTGGAAATTCATATACATCGGGTTTCAAAATACTGTATATTGAAAAGTATACGAACTACAAAGACAAGTGAAACGTGAAAACCGAGCGTGGTGAATGAACGGTTAACGTTCTGGCCTCACATACCGGAGGAAGCCGGTTCGAATCCCCGTCCGGGCATCCAGATTAGGTTTTTCCGTGGTTTCCCCAAATCACTCCAGACAAAAGCCGGGATGTTTCCTTGAAAAGGCCATGGCGGAATCCCTACCCGTTCCTTGCCCCCAGTCCCATCCCGCCTGTAATGACCACGACGTCGACGAGGCGTAAAGCCATAAGTAAAACATAAAAATATACTTAAATTCAAGTTTGTTGTATACTACGAACGTTCAATGTGTGCGCCCTTAGTCACCAGGCGCACATCCAAAAGATTATCCAGTTCCGTCCATACGTTCGATGGCATGTTTCTACCAATGTCCGTCATAGCAGCAGTGATCCGTTCCTTCAATTCTTGTAATTCGGCATACATAAATTTTGTCTTTTACATAACCCCAGAAGAAGAAATCACATGGGGTCTGATCTGGCTACTTGGAGGGTCATGACAGCAGGGGACCAGCGCGTTCAATCCAGCGTTGTAGCAGTTTGTTGAGAAACACGCGGGCATTCGTACTCCAGTGAGGTGGATCCCCGTTCTGTTGTAGGATGAATGTAGAGGATCAGTAGTCAGTAGTGGAAATAACCACTCCTGCTACATATCCAGGTACACGAAACATATCACCGTCTGCTCGATGAAGAATAAGGGTGCTTTCACACCAGACGCGTCCAGTCGCGTCGAGCCCGTCCAGTCCCGTCAAGAGCGTCCAGCTGAGTCAACAGGAAAATCCAACATACCCAAATCCCCTTTGTTCATTCACACAGGTAGCGTCTCAGTCCCGTCGAGTGGAGGGGGAATCCAACCTGTCTTGATTCTGGCGCGTCCAGTCCAGTCCTGTCGCATTGTTACCGAGGTGCAAAGTGCGTGTTTTGTGTATTTTTTTCAAAACCCTCTAAAATGGATGTTGAGAAATTAATCGAACTGGTTAGAGAAGGAAAGGAGATCTATGATGTTAAGCATCCGAATCACCGCAACAGAAATTTAATTGCTGCCATTTGGAATTAAATTGATCAATTGAAAACATCTGGTCAGTTATTTTTATAGTAAATTTTATTTTGTACAATTATTACTCTGATTCGAGCCTGTTTTTTAATTGATTAAGTAACAAATAAAAGTGAAATATGTCCGTACTTCAACAATCAATTTGATCATTTTTCTAAGGCACAGATCCTATTGGCGAGATGAAATAGTTAATGTTTCCCTGATTCTGATGGCTTCACAACTTCTTTCAGAAGTTGGTGGGATAGGGTGAAGCTCATTCACTTCTCATCTCGTCCAGAAATTGCTTTTCGAATGCATTATCCTCTTCATTTCATAGAATGTAACTATGCAAAACGCAGGCACTACGAATCATATTTCATTCGAAAATAATTATAAAACTTTAACGGATCGTTCACCAAGTCCGAAACAAATGAATAAATACGCCATACGTATCTCTTCTTAATTTGATTGGATGAGCACACAATCGATTGATTTATTTATTTTTCGGCGGTCTATCACAAAAATTTTGTTACAACTGACTTGTTTCGACTGGACTGGACCGGACGCGTTTGGTGTGAAACAGGACTTCACTGGACAGGACTGGACGGGCTTGCACTTAACGGGCCTAGATGTGACTGGATTGACTTGTAGAGACTGGCTTGGTGTGAAACCAGCCTAAGGGCCCTACAGCTTTCTTTGATATGGCACAAAAGATGTTCACTTTTGGCGAATCCCTTTCCAGCTCCACAAAGGTATGTGGCAAGTCA
>CM061919.1:8501897-8544244 GCA_031002005.1 Vandiemenella viatica | reverse complement strand
TGCTTTTTTTTGCATTTGTGATTTTATTTGATTTCTAAAGTGCCTGCATTGCACTCTTCCTGTTTCATCCTGATCTTTTTTTGTACCTTCTCCTCTGATCCATCAACTCCAAAATTTCTTCCTGTGATCCAAGGTTTTCGGGCAGCTTGTTCCCTAAAGCCTAAGGTTTCTTTGCCAGCTTTCGTTATTTCGGCCTTTAATGCATTCCATTCGTCCTCGGTTGAGCTCCTTTCAGTGTTACCTCTTAGACCTAAGTCTTACCATTTCTGCAAATTTTTCTCTCGTGCTAGATTGTTTCAGTTTATTCACATCCAGTCTGTTCTGCTTATATTGCTTCCTTATTCGCTTGAATTTCAGCCTGCACTTCGTTACTATCAAATTACGGTCGGAGTCTATGTGTGCTCCTGGGTACGCTTTACAGTCTAGAACTTGATTCATGAATCTCTGTTGGACCATGATATAATCTAGTTGATATCTGCCTGTATCCCTGGGCGTTTCCAGGTGTATATCCTTCTTTCATGATTCTTAAACAGTGTGTTTGCCAATACTAGCTTATATCTATCACAAAATTCTAGCAACCTGCTTCCTCACTCATTTCTTTCTCCTAGACCAAAACTTCCTACAGTAGTCGCCTCTTTTCCTTCTCCCACTATCGCATTCCAATTACCCATGATTATTAGATTTTCCTCCTCCTTCACATATTGGATTGATTTTTTCAATTTCGACGTATATTTTTTTCTATTTCTTCGTCATCTTAATGTGACGTTGGCATATACACTTGTACTAATGTGGTGGGGGCGGGATTAAATTCTAACCTCATCATAATAATCCTTATTACTAGTTGAATGAACACGCCTATGCAACTGATCCTGTCACTAAGCTGTTCATAATAACTCACAAGTTTCCCTATTTCCTTATTCGTTACAAATCCTATACCAGTAACTCACTGACTGCTTGGTGCTAATTTTCATGTGTTCCCAGACCATAAATCCTGTGCATCCTTCCATTTTAATCTTACTAATTCCATCAACATCTACCTTTAGTCGTTACATCTCCCTTTTTTAAATTTTCTAATCTACCTGCCCTATTCAGACTTCTAACTTTCCACGCTCCGACTCGTAGAATGTTTCTATCCATCATTCTGATGACTTCTCCCTAAGTAGTCCCCACCTGGAGATGCGATTGGGGGACTATTTTACCTCCGGAATATTTTACCCAGGAAGAAGCCATCATGATATAGTAATTTGAGAGGATTCGTTGTCTTCAGGATACCCTTTGGGTCTTTAATGCAGTGGTTTCTCGTTGCCTTCTGCATCCCCAAGCCGTTGATAATTTCTGATTCATCCACCTTTAGGGGCCGTTTCCAACCTCAAGGACAAGAGGGTGCCCTGGAGGACTCCCCGCTCTTCTGGCCTCCTTTCGGAAACCGTTGGCAAGCAGTTGGTGACTCCTTATACCGGGAATCTTTCAGTCGCCAGAGCCTCGTCCGTGCAAACATTGTGGGGTGACATTTGGTTGGAAAAGGCTAGTAGAGTCTCTCTCAGATCCTTACACCCCTAAAACATCCTATTAACACGTTAAAATCATTTCCCCTCTTCACAGCAATTTGTGATGTGATTGCGTATCAAACCCGCCGCCAGCTTATCTGAAATTGAGGACGAGCAATGGCAATTTTTAGATTCAAATTATTTCCATATATGATAAAAGTTCATATCCACCAATCTACCAAGCTTTGCTAAACCGCAAGTGGTATTTTCCTTGACAACACCATTATACTTTCTTGAGCCTACCTAATTCCCTCGTAATCTCCCCAAATCTATTTCTAATTTCTTAGACTGGTCATTTAAACATCGTGATGAAACTACTACTCCGTTTTTTTTTCCCCCCTTTTTGTTCTGTCTTGCATGATAGGCCCTAATAAGTGTTTTTAGATACATTACTCAGTATTTTTCAAATATTGTGTAATTTATTTTCAGTTTGTACCCAAAACTAACGCAAGTAAAACTTGTACATTGGGACTACGATACAGAGGAAACTGAAGTTTTCTAAGTGTTTTATGTAAGAATACTGAAAATTAGTTGAGCAGATGAAGAACGAAACTAACATGTTGTGGAAAACATGGGTGAGAAAATACATTAGACGGTAGGAAGAAATAGGACAGAGGCTCACATTGCTAGAAATTCGCTTTAGGTAAATTTTCTAGAAAAAGGTAACGGTCGAAGGGAAGTACTGTGAAAAAAATAAAAACCTGGAATACACAAAGGAAGTAGCTGTGGACTTAACTATTCGCAGCATGTTGAAGATATCAGCTGAAGAGAGGATGAGCTTTATTATTGCATCAAACCAGCAGTGGAAATGATAACACTGGGGGGAAAAATATTCTTGAATAATCGAAAATATCGATTCTTAAAAGTAACTATTCAGTTTCTGGTGGTGAAATCTTTGGTATATTGTACAAGGAAGTCTAACAACTATAAGCTGCGACAGCAGAGGAACGCGAGACGTTTGGAAGCAGGCGAAGAGGGAAGACAGGCTGGTAAAGTCGGTTGTAAGAGGAAAACAACAACTCTCCATGTCAGCCGACCGCGGAGACGATCTGTGAAGAGCAACAGGCTGCTGATGGTGCTACCGTGTTAGGTTTTTGGGGTAGTACGTAAATCATGTCGGCCAGAAACACCACCGCAGCTCAGTCAGGGAGTACTACCACTGAAGAGGAGGACGTTGCCACTTCCAGCCGTGGTACGAGTGCTGATGCTACCAAGGAATCTGCTACTTCAGAGAGTACAGAAAGAGTTACTCCGCGCGGTAGTACTCCCGAGTCACCATCGGCAGAGTCAGTTAGTGCTACTTTGAGCGGAAGCGCCGAGGCCGCATGTTCCACCAGCACCGAGTCCCCTTCAAAGACTACAAGTACTACCAACCAGCAGCCTGAAGCTGGTGGCGTTAGCAAAGCCTCTATTACACGGCGAAAGGGAAAGAAAAGTGGGGAAGGAGGAATAACTGTCGGTGTAAGCGTTGGGCTGCCCCCATCTGACACTCGCGAGAAGAGCGCCGATACAGCCTCGTATGTAGTATCCACTGCGCAACAGCAGGCGCAGAGAGTTGCTAGTACCGGAGCAATTCCGAAGACACCAGCACGCCGTAGAGGAAGAAAAGGACGTAAGAGAACTGACAGCTCCCAGGTGCCTCCTCATGGTCCACTTGACTCTGCGGCTGCGCCGTCTCTTGAGGAGTCTGCTAGAGCCAGTGCACAGGCGGACTGGAAAGCAGACTCTCTGGCGCGCCTGATGCCGCGGCGGATGTTACCAGTGGTATCACCAACTTGAGCATCCTAAACGTAAAACGGGTTGGTACCGTTTGTCCGCAACATTCGCCAGCTCTAACTGCACTTAATAAGGAATCGTGGGGCTTCGTGCGACATTCGGCGGACACGTACTGCCAGTTCATGAAATTAATTACCATCGCAGCACGCGACGCTCTCGCGAATCTCATGGCTATTGAGGTAAGTGGGTAATTATATCGCATGTAATGTGGACTAAGTATACCGTAAAGAGTTTACTTAGCTGTAAAGTGAAGTTAGCGGTGATTGAAAGTGGTATATTTTCCACCAATAAAGAGATTACTAAAAATAAGACCCAACGATTGAGGCGTACGTATCACCAGCATTTAAAGAATTTAATAAATTCTTGAAACCTGGATGACTGCGCATTGGACAGTTCTGAAGCGTATTTGTGTGAACTTTCCTCAAAATACACGTGAAAATAAGTCTTGCGATTGACTACAGCAGTATTATGACGTCATGAGTGAATGTTTTAGCAGAATCACGATCTACAGTAGATATAAATATTCATGAAATTTGTATCATTAAGAAGGCCTTAGGATTTTTTTTTTCTCGGTATAAATAAAATAGTTGGCAGAAAGTTTTGAAAACCGAACGGTGCTAGAAAGACGGATAGCGTAAGTCTCTGTAAGGATACATCGGTCGCTAAGGTAGTTCCTCTCGCAGTCTGTGTATGATCAGTTGATAAATTTCATATGCATAACTTGTATAGTATAGATGTGGATATGCGTTGCTCTTTACTATTGTTTATGTTCGTATTTCGGCGGTTTCCAATCCCCGACGTCTATATCTTAGCAAAGGATAGCAAAACAAAAAAGTGTACAGAGCTCTATCGTAATAACACGTCCCCAGAATGTGACATAATTGTAAACTACGAACAAACGTTGCTGGAGGAACTGTGATAGTTTTCCACAGTTAACCCTCCTCACCATCCTTAGAATGCTATTTTTTATGTTGGAGATTGGTTATCTTCATGAGAGGTTCCGTGGTAGACTGCCATGGTGATGGCTTCCCCATCATATTATCCGGACTTCCTGTTTTTGGGATACCTTTTATGTAACTTGCAGCTTTCTAAATCAACAGTAAAATTCTAAGTACACGCGTACGAAGTCGCGGATAACAGCTAGTACTGGCTGTAAGTTATGGAGGAATGGTAGGATTTGTGTACGTGACTAATTTTGGAAAAGTAGTCAGTATTGCAGCTATACGTTAACTGTAACAAAAAAACTTAAAAATTCAAAATTTTACATTTTTGTACGCTGGTTAGAATTAGCAGCTGCTATGCTGAGTCTTTTGACGTCACATTTCTGGCTGTGCGGCTGTAAACAATGCGGCATTTTGCTCATTTTGTTGATAAAATGAGTTCTACAGTTCACATGTGGTATAGGTTAAGTGCCTCAGTGTGTAAACACATCATGCGAAAACAAACAAATTGTTTAATTCCGTTCCACACAAGGAAGTTATGCGGAAAAAATGGCTAAAACCACCTGCATGACGCGACCCAGCATATTTGTTTACAAAGTGTTGTTCAATAAACTTTTGGAAAGACACTTTGACGTAAGTTTTTACTTAATATTTTATTATGCTTAACAAGCCATGTACAGTAGGGGACAAAATTTGCAAGACCCCTCGCCTTTCGATTACGCTTCGTTCTAGACACGACTACATCATGGGACAGCATAACTGGTAGGTGGTACACTAAATTCATGATAAAATAGATCACTCGTACCCAGCACTTTACCCAACACTAAAAAAATTAGCCCACCGCGCATGAGACTCGCAGACGCTCAGAGGCAAAGTACGGAGTTCTACAGTTAAAATAATCACCAATATCAACATTTTAATCATAATAATTACTGAAATAACGAAAACCATTGATTATAGAGGAACGATACTGGTTTTTTTTTCGTAATTTTGATACCCATTCTGTATTTTGCTTTTCCGAATAAACAGTTGATAATTCGCTAGCAAACGCTATTACACGACGAATATTCAAAAGAATCACTAAATTACGAACGGATAAAAATTGTAAAACCAATAACAGAATTTGAAGGAACTTAGTCACACTTTCTAGCACTGCTGCGTTATGGAACTGTGTGTGAAACGCACACAAAGTTTAAACATAAGTAGAAAGTGCATTTACGAAAATACTCAAATGGTTAACTAAATCCCAATATATGAATTAACTGTTTCGAGATACTTTAATAGTTTCGAATAATAAAACTTTAATTTTGTTTTCGCCATAACATATTTAGAAGGTAAGCTTAACTTGATACCACTAGCAACAGTTGATGTACTAAAAATAATAATCAATAACAGTAAATCCGTCTGTAATGTGAATTGCTGTTCCAGATTTTAAAGCTGGGGGAGTGCAAGCAGGAAACCTTTCATATCTACCTTTGTTTCAACCTAATATTGATACTTCTTTATAGTTTTGTGTAATGAATTACTATTGGTCTCCCAAGCCCGTTGGGTTAGAGGTAACACTCTTGCCTGGCATTCGGCAGGACGGGGATTAAAACCCCGACAGACATGGAATTTCAGTTTTCTATGGTTTCCGTAGATCTCTCCAGTTGAAATCCGGAAAAGTTCCTTCAAAAAGCCGTTACTGATATTTTTTTCCCGTTTCTAGTTTCCATTGCTTTAAGAATTCAAATCACACTTGCGCCAAAGAAAAGAAAGAAGGGGAAAAAACCTAACGCAGTGGGTGAGCAGTAACATTCTAACCTGGCTTCCGCAAGCACGTAGGTTCGAATCCCCGACCGGTCACCCAGATTGTGATTTTCGATGGTTTCCCCAAATCACTCCAGGTGAATGCTGGGACGATTCCTTTAAAAAGCCATGGCCGAATTCCTCCCCATTTCTTGCCCCCACACCTTCCCCGCCTCTAATTCCCTATACGAGTTGTAAAGCCAGAAACAAAAAATAAATATATATATACTTTTCAAAAAAAAAAAAAAATTAGTAACAATGAGCATTAAAACAAAATCACTTACCACCACAAATTTCTAAAAAAAAAAAAAAAAAAAAAAAATCAGAACATCTCTGTGGTGTTTTGGATATTTCCATTCTTGGGATTTATCTTATTCAACTGCCGACCACGACAGCGAAGTGATCACAGTGCTAATTCCGCATGTGGAGAGTCGCTAATTCAGTGTTTTTTTTTCCTTAGGGCTGATCGATGGCAAAATAAAATCAATGAAAGGGAAAAAGGACTGGAGGCACGTATAGGGAAGGAATTCAGCCATGGCCTTTTTTATGGAACCATCCCGGCACTGATGGAGTGATTTCGATTAATCATGCGATATCGATATCCGGAAGGATGGTCGAAGATTTGAACCTGTGTCCTTCTGAATGCGAGGGTTCAGCGTTTCGGGAATGTCAGTCACTGGTGCAATTCCGGCCTGGGGCATGGCTGGTAAAGTAAATGTAGTGTATGTCTCATGCTGTACACAGGACGATCACATGAAAAGGCCTAGATTGATGAATGGATATCGGTGGGAGGGGGGGGGGAGGGGAGACTATTAAATATTTCAGACAATGTTTTTGAACCAAAAGGCGACTGGCCACCTTAAAAAAAGACACCTGGTTCCTCAAAGATATACTATTCCACGCCTTTATAATTCTTTCGTGTATTAGACTGTGTCCGACAACAGCCTCAGGTAGCAATATACGCAGTGTAGTTGAAGTAGGATGTGGAAAATCGTATGCCTGAAATTTATGATAATTTCATTGTTGGGGGGGGGGGGGCGGCATTCGAAATTGTCATCCGTGTAAGCAAACCATGACCGCAGACACATTCACAAAATTCCTTCATTAGAGTTTCGACCAAGACGCTGGCCCTAGCTAGTGGCTAGAACGCTGTCATCGCATTGTAAGGGTTGCCGATTTCAGTCCATCCTGTGGTGTTCATCTTGTTGGCTTCACAATAGCGTGCCACATTTTTTCAGCAAAGACTGACACTGTAATCATTAAAACATTAACTAGAGCTAAATGGCCGCAGTCACCGAAGGTCATAAAATAAATAAGCAAATGGAGGCCAATCAATTTTCCATAACGTGCACTTCTAGTTTTTAAGAAATAGCGCCAACATTACGGAATGTTAATTAATTTTGCAATCAAATAATACGAGTAAAACATTTACATGATGCAATAAGAATATTCTCAAGTCGAAAACGGGAGGAGTAATTTTCAGAAATTTCTATTGGCTAATATATATTATTTCAATGTTATTTTTGAACAGTTTCATTGGCCCTCTAACTATGACCATGTAACTTTAATATTTTATATGAAGATGTTTCTGCTGTTAGTTTTGGCAAATGTCTGTCACTGTATTTGTAGGGGCTCGTCATTCGAGAAGCGACATATTTCGAGTATGGATGATCATATTCACACACCTTATTAGAGCTAACATTATTGAACAAGTGTTTTTTTTTCTTTTAACGGCGTTTGGCTTTTTAGCCATTCAGTCAGCATCTGTATTTCATTTCCCTCAATTGTCAGATTCGTCTACTCTTATTGATAATCGCAAGTGAAAGGACAACTCAGGACGAACACAACACTTAATTAAAACCACCTATGCCCTGGGCCGTACTCGAACTGGTGACCTCTGCAACCGCGCTTCCGAGGCCGGCCTGAACAAGCGTTATTCGCTTCCTCAGAGCCACTGGTAAATAAAAACTTCCTCGAAAAGTTTGTCAGATCGGTTACTTCCTCTTTGCCTCCGAGTAGAAATTTTCTCGAGTCAACGAGTAGGATATCTTCAGTAATAACCAAGCATAGTCTTGAAGAGAATACGTCCAATACACTTAACTGAAGTTAAACACCCCTCGTTGTGTACTAAGGAACTTCTCTACAGTCCTCCTACTTTCCAAATATTTTATCTTAATATCCTTAAACTCTTCTTAAAACCTGGCACCAAACAAAGAATATTTTTGTCAGATGGTGTAAATCTGGGAGATATTTTGAAGGTGGCCAGTCGCCTTTTGGTTCAAAAACATTGAAGTATTTAATGGTCACCCCCCCCCCCCCTCCCCGATAACAATCTAGGCCTTTTCATGTGATCATCCTGTGTAAGACATGAGACATACACTCAGGGCCGGCGTTAGGGGGGAGGGGGGGGGTAAGCGGGTCAAAAGTACCCGGGCCCCGTGGGCTGATGGGGGCCCGATCACCGACTATAGGGGCCCTCAGGACATGAAACCAATATTACTAATATTACTATTATGCCCATTGGCGCCTGGCCATTTTGTAGAGCTAAAAAAAAAAAAAAAAAAAAAAAAGGCGAATTCCGGGATGCTGCCTTCAAAATTTCCATGGCCGAATTCCTTCCGATTCCTTGTCCCCAGTCCCATCCCGCCTTTAATGACCTTAGACATCGACGAGGCGTACAGCAATAAGTAAAAAAAATAAAGGATAAGGGTTCAAATCTTCGTCCATCTATCCGGATATCAATATTGCATGATTAATCAAATTAACTCCGTGAGTGCTGGGATGGTTTCGTAAAAAGGCCATGGCTGAATTCCTTCCCTATACATACCTCCAGTCCTTTTTCCCCTTCATTGATTTTATTTTGCCATCGATCAGCCCTAAAAAAAACAAAAAAAAAACACACTGAATTGGCGACTCTCCTCCACATGCGGAATTAGCACTGTGGTCACTTCGCTGTCGTGGTCGGCAGTTGAATAAGATAAATCCAAAAAGGAAAATATCCAAAACACCACAGAGATGTAATGATTTTTATTTGAGAAATTTTTTGTGGTGGTAAGTTCTTTTGTTTTAATGCACATTGTTAGTAAAAATATATTTTTTTAAATATATGTATATTTATTTCTTGTTTCTGGCTTTACCAGTAGAGGCGGGGAAGGTCTGGGGGCAAAGAATGGGGAGTAATTCGGCCATAGCTTTTTGAAGGAACCGTCCCGGCATTCACCTGGAGTGTTTTGGGGAAACCATCGAATATCACAATCTGGATGGCTGGACGGAGATTCGAACCTACGTTCTCGCGGAAGCCAGGTTAGAATGTTTCTACTCGCCCACTGTGTTAGTTTTTTTCCCCCCTTCTTATTATTCTTTCTTTTCTTCGACGACAGTGATTTGAATTCTGATAGTATTGGAAACTCGAATCGGGAAAGAATTTCGGTAACGGCTCTTTGAAGGAACTTTTCCGAAGTTCAACTGGATATATTTACGGAAACCATGGAAAACTGAAATTCCATGTCTGTCGGGGTTTGAATCCGCGCCCTGCGAATGCCTGGCAAGAGTGTTACTTCTAACCGAACAGGCTTGGGAGACCAGAAGTAATTCATTACACAAAACTGTAAAGTAGTATCAATATTAGGTTGAAACAAAGGTAGATATGAAAGGTTTCCTGCTTCCATTCCCTCAACTTTAAAATCTGGATCCGGATTAGTGCTACTAATTAATTTTACTACATCAACTGTTGCTAGTGGCATCAAGTTAAGCTTACCTTCAAAATATGTTATGGCGAAAACAAAATTAAAGTTTTATTATTCGGAACTATTAAAGTATCTCGAAACATTTAATTCATATATTGCGATTTAGTTCACCATTTGAGTATTTTCGTAAGTGCACTTTCTACTTACGCTTAAATTTTGTGTTTGTCACACAGAGTTCCATAACGCTGCAGCGCTAGAAAGTGTGACTAAGTCCATTCAAATTCTATTATTGGTTTCACAATTTTTATCCGTGGGTAATTTTTTTCAATATTCGTCATGTAATTGTGTATGCTAGTGAATTATCAACTGTTTATTAGGAAAAATTACGAAATAACAAGCATCATTCTTCTACAATCAATGGTTTTCGGTATTTCAGTAATTATTATGACTAAAATGTTGATATTAGTGATTATTTTAATTGTAGGACTCCGAACTTTGCTTCTGTGCGCCTGCGAGTCTCCTGCGCAAGGGCTCCTTTTTTTCAGTGTTTTGTAAAGTGCTGTGTATGAGAGGTCATATTTTACCATGGATTTAGTGTACCACCTATTAGCTATGCTCTCCCATGATGTAGTCGTATCTAGAACGAAGCATAATCGAAAGGCGAGGGGTCTCGCAAATTCTGTCCCCGACTGTACCTCAATATTCTTTTCTTAAACTTAAATTTTATCTATAAATAAATTATAACTTTCGAAGTTGAGTAACGTGTACTCCCTTAAACCCAACTTTTTTTTTCCCCTTATGCTTTTTGCCTCATCGACGTCGGGGTCATTAGAGGCGGGATGGGACTTGGGACAAGGAAGGAATTTGGCCATTGCCTTTTTGAAGGAAGCATTCCAGCATTCGCCTGGAGTGAATTGGGGAAACCATGGAAAACTCAAATCAAACAGAACGTCTTTATATCCTGTTGAAATTAGTCGGACACAATCTATATGATCTGATACCTGGTTTTAATGAGTAAAAGTACATAACACGTCTAGCAAATTGGTATTTTTTTTCTAAATATATCCGTAATTTATGTAACATCGCTACCATTAAAAATGTCTGAAATTTATTTATAATTTTTTAATAGGCTATGGCTAATGCAAACACAGTTGGTACAGTAGGTTTAGCTATATTTTATCACCACTATTAATTATACCATCTCATCTGAATATTGCTATATTGTCGTGAAGAATGCTTGGTAGTTCTTTACCTACTTAAGTGCACAGCAATTAAGCTATTTTTTCAACTTAACTACTGCCTCTGCTAATAGTGGTTCCATAAAAAATACTTAGCTTCTTGCAATTCTTTCTAGGATATATGTTTCTGAAATCTATCCTTTAAATAGTCTAAATCCTAACATCTAAATACAACGCTCAGGAAGACTTCATTCTTATATAACTATTGTTAAATACTGGCTTCAAACCTAACAAAAATGAACGCAATATGCTTGCAAGTCATTTCATTGCAGTTGGTTAATCATGTGGAAATATTACATATTCGCGAAGTTACTAGTTCAGATTACGCTCTAAAGGAAATGCCAAATTTTTCCTTACAATAGTTCAGCAATCTTCAAGATGCGAAGTTCAGGAAGCAATATTGTTGTTTAGAGAAGTGTTGTCACAACTATGCTGTGGTTAATTAGCAGATAGGAGTCCAAAAAGAGTCATGATCTTAGTCACTCTGTAGTTTTTGGTTTGGAACTTTTTCTGTATAGTTGAAAAAGAGTTACACCTACCACGCTCATTGAGCGCAGTCCTTAGTCAGCTGAATGTGGCGCGCCGTTCAGAGAAAAGACCATTAGAATGTAGTCAGTCTCCTCAGGTGTCCAGACTGCCGCCGGGCTCTCTCTCTCTCTCACGTTAGATTTTTTTGAGAGCGCTCATTATATCGACGACTTGTTGGTACCTGGTTGTTGGGACAGTCATTCGAAAACTGTCAGGACACTGTTATTACTTACAAATTGTTCTAGTAAGCATTACGAATTTATCCAAATTAAACTGTAATTTTAATCAATTTTTGAATTCCTAACACTGCAAAATTTCGATACCAATGTTTGGGCGGTTTTCTGTTCGCAATGAGTATTCGGATACTATTTCATTTAATTGCGATGCAGCGCAAGCTTATGTGGCAATTTACCTACGCATCCATTCTTCCACTTTCCTATACCTGCCTACTTTTGCCCTCTAGAAACTTCAACATCAATTCTTTCAGCGTTTTCCCAAATTTATTAATCATTTCTTTCGGTAACTTATTCCATTCCCCGACAACCTTACCTACAAAACAATGTTCACACTTCCCTGTGCCTGAAACAAAGTGCCAGCTTGTGGTCATGATCATCTTTTCCCTTCCAAGCACTACTCCTAATTCATACACCTACATCTTCCCACGCCTCATCACCAAAGTAAGTCTAGTATACTTCCGTGGCTGTCTTCACCCTCCTCCTGTCATCCGGTAAATCCCATTTCAGTTTTTATTGCTATGGCTTGTCGTCTATCTTCTCTTATCTGTATTTCGTTGGGCTCTTTCATTGTTGTTGTATTCGCTATTGGTGTAAATAATGGTCCAGCTAGTTCGTCTATTGGTATTTTTGGTGATCGTCAGGTCTTATAAATTTCCAATTTTCTTTGTTAGTGAGGATAAGGTTTGCAATATTTTCCTCCCATTTTTCAATTCTTTTTGTCTGTTCTTAAATTCTCTTGCATACTGGCGATATTCCTTGCGAACTTTTGGATCTCTGTATTTTTGCCATAGTTTCCAACTTTTCTTTTTTACGTAGCGTAAATCTTCCAATATACCATTTGTTTCTTCATAGTATGTTGATTTATTTACCAAACCGATTAACCATATTTAAATCTGTTGCGACTGGATGTGTTGCTCGAATTATGTTATGGATTAATTTAGTAAAATATTTCCAAGCTATCTCGGTTTCTAAATGCTTCGGGGTTTCTACTGGTACCCAGTGTGTAAATTTCATTTTTACTGCTAGATGATACCATATGTCATAGATTCTTTCCAGTTAAATTTCTTATGTAATGTTTTTGTTGATTGAAATGTCTAAGACTTCCGGATAACCTCTATCGCTTGTCTGTATATATGTAGGTTCTGTCGGTCCTATTATTTCGACATTTCTTTACGTCATTTCCAGAAGTCTCTGTCCTCTTACCTTAGGAAATCTTTAATTCTATGTCTCATATTTTGCAACATCGATGTCTTGGTTTACTAAATTCAGCTTCGTGCCAAGTAGATCGCGAGTAGTGCCACTTTACCTTCCGTCTTTGCATTCTAATTGCTGTTGTTTCGGTTATCATCAATGGTGGTAGTTGTATGACTTGGTGAGTTATGTTGTTAGGGATCACGATGGCAGTTCCCCATTTTTGCTTGGTGGATTCGGTTCATCTCCATACTCTCGATTTTGATTTATGTTAGTATCTTGTACTTATAGATTTTCTCGGAATTCGTTATTCTAATAGCGTTAATATTCCTGCCATTATTTTTTATTATGCCTTTGGCTTCTTTTACCATTTCAAGACTTTTTCTTTTTAATCTAATGTCTTCCTAATAGTTTTTGCACAACCAGATATCTTTGTATTTTCTTCGGAGTTGGTATCCTGTTCTTTTTGTTGTGCCCTCTTCCCTCGCGTATTGTCCCTTGTCACTTCAATGTTCGTCCACTGTGGTTTCTACGCGGGTTACTTTTGTCCTCGTTTTGTGGTTGGTTGGTTTGTTTGTCTGCGTTCCTCCTCATGTCTTTGTTTTTTGTGCCGTCTTTTATTTCTTGGTGACCTGGTAGGTATTTGGAAGGCCAAGGAATCCCCTCAATGAGGCTACGTGTTCTCTTTTGCAATTGGCACATTTTTACCGAGCTTGGGGATTGTGCGGTAAAGCTCTGGCCTCGCATTTGGGAGGACGCGAGTTCGAATCCCCGTCCGGTCATTCAGATTTGGGTTTTCCATGATTTCTCCAAATCACTCCAGACGATTTCCGGGATTGTTCCTTCATAAGGCCATGGCCAAATTCTTCCCCGTTCCTAGCCACGGTCCCTTCCGCCTCAAATGACCGCGACATCGACGAGGATTAAAGCCAAAAGAAATAGCACATTCTGCTTTTGCTGTGCCTGGCATGTTACAGATCCTTGCATTTGAAATTGGGCGCACTTGATACATCTATAATGCAGTGTACTGTAGTTTGCTGTGTTTACTATACGCTCGTGTAATGTACACTGCGGTGAACCAAGATTTTCTTTCAACCTCCGATAGGCCATATATAAGACAAATGAATATGGAAAAAATATTTGATTACCAACTGTTATGGACACTTATGGTTACTATTCAACATAATCATCTTGAAGATTAAGGCATTTGTCATACCTGTGGACCAGCTGTTCAATACCCTCTTCATAAAATGTTGCCGCCAATGACTTTAAATGAGTCATCACACTGTCTAGAAGCTCCTCGTTGGTTCGGAACCGCTGCCCTCCTAGCCCTGTTCTGAATGGACCTCCGAAAACGTTTTAAAGTTTCACAGTAAACAGCTGCATTAATCGTGGTCCCCGGCAGCATAAACTTCACAAGCAATACACCTTTTTGGTCCTAAAACACGGTAGCCATAAGGTTTCGTTTGTCGAAGGTTTCTTTGAATTTTTTTGGTTTGTTCGGTGAATTTGTGTGAATCCATTGTTGGGATTATCTCGTTTCGGGTGTGTCGTGCAGAATCCACGTCTCATCTCCAGTCACAATTGATTTCAAAAAATGTTCTCCATCTGCATGATAACGGTCAAGGAACTTCAAAGCTGACGCCATTCGGCGAGTTTTGTGGTTGTCGGTCAACATTTTAGGGAGCCAGCGAGCACAGATTTTTTTGTAGCGTAAATTGTCTGTTACGACCGAGAAGATCTTGACACCTCGAAATTTCATTGATAGATCACTTATCGTGAACCTGCTGTTTTCTCTTACCACTTTGTCAACTCGTTGAACAAGGTCATCTGTAGCGACAGATTTGCGTCCTTGACCTCCTTAATCGTGTATATCAGTTCGGCCTTCTTTAAAATTTCTGCATCATTCACGCATGACTCTTTCACTCAAAAAGCTCTTTCCATACAATTGGTTCATTCTTCGATGGATTTCTGCTGCTCTGTTTCCTTCTGCTGACCGAAAACGAATAACTCTTCGTAACTTGCACTTGTCGGGAGAACTGATCAACGCGGTCATGTTTCTGTGACTGCAGCTTGTCACATAATGGAGTCACCAACGCGGCAACAATAGTGTGTGGTAGGGTAGATGCGCACTCGTCTGGTCTCTATGCTGTACAATCAGAGGTTGAAAAATAAACGCCCCTCGTAGGCTCTTGAATCTTTCTGTAAGCAATCTTGTAAGTAGTAATGTTCGTTCATTGTCGATACGTTCTGAGTCAGTATTTGCATCCAGCGTTACTTGGTACACTGCTAGTGGGTTTAGCGGTTTTTAGTTTGGATCTCTTCCTTAAACTATTGTATTTGTCGTACATCATAACTTTTTTTTCTTAAGTCTTTTTCCGTTCCTTCTGTTATCGTTGGCGGTAGGCCCCTTATTACCACATTCGGAGGTGTATCTTTAGGTAGTTTGTATATGTACGAAGGTATTCCGCTCCTTCAGAGACCTATTTATGAACTTGTAATCTCGGTTGTCCTCTACATGAAATTTCAGTTAATCTCCTCAGTAAACTACCTTCAGGTTTACTCGTCTATTATTTTACTTCTATGAATTCTGACTGTTACAATCACTATTTGTGGTAGTATTTCTTCTCGCTGTGGTTGTGGAATGCTCCATGCTGTTACGTCTTCGTTACCTTTCTCCTGATCTTCTGGTCCCTCTAATGGGCTAAAGCGGTTTCTATCTGTAATTTCTGGATTGAAACTGGCTTGTTTCTCTTTCCTTCTGGAATTCTATCGACATTTGCTTTCGCCCTTCACTTCCACAAATTTTGAGTACTTGGAGATTTCACCGGTATCTTGTTCGTAAACAATTTTCTCTGTATAATTACTGTTCTCTGTTCCTGATGTGTCGTCTTTCAATTCTATTGTCAGTTTCATTTCCAGACAGTTTCAATATCCTGGTTTCCTTCACATAATCTAGACAACTTCATTTCTCTATTGCAGCCTTTCCCAACCTTTATCAACGGCAGACCCGTTAAGAGATTATACTATGATCGCCACGGAGCCCTTAATAATAATAATAATAATATATATGATTGGAAATTTGCTAGACTGGAAGTTCGACTCGAATTTCACACATTGTGGCCAGAGTTCGCGTGTGCTCACGCCTCCATTAATGCTTTCGTTATGACTTTATTTTTATGTTGTACGCGGACCCCTTACGGGCTATCAATAAATTACGTCAGACCTTATAACGGCCAGGTCAAATAGAACGCGGCCAGAACGCGGCGGTCTGACGGCAGTCCGCTGAAGTAGTAGTGGACGAACAGAGCGCGGGCAGCTGAGGGGCGGACCAGTGTTGAAGCAATCGTGGACGAAGGAAGGAGTAATTCATTTTTTTTATTTTTGTCTGCCCCCTCCTTATTAATTTCATCTGACGAAGAATTGCTTCTTCAGCTCGCTTTTAATAGTTAAAGGCGAAAAAGTTAATATATTACTTCAAAAAACTATCATGTCACCTAAACCATTACCACGTCCATTACTCACTATTTTTAGACGATGAAGTATTGAAACTACAAACTTATTTAATGCGCCCTTTTTCAAAAACTACAATTGTAAATGATGAAGCGAAAAAAGAATTCCATAAACATTTTTATAGGGCACGACGTGTAGTAGAAAATTTCTTTGGAATTTTAGCTGAGACGTGTACATTTTTTAGGCCTATAGAGTTGGATATAGATAGCAGAGTCCATGTTGTCAAAGCTACATGTTGCCTTCACAATTCCGTAAGAAGTTACACAAAACAGTTCACTGAAATTGACTACAAGGTGATACAATAGTAACAAATCAACATGCCAATGCTTCCTCAACCGCAAATCGATTGAGAGAAACATCAACTAAAGCTGCCTATGCGGTACGAAACCATTTTCTAAATTACTTCAGCAACGAAAATTCATTTTAATTTTATAATAATTATACCAGCATATTATTGTATCTATTGGTTATGGAAAATAAAACATGCTGTATAAAATAAATAAATGTTAACTTATTAGTCTGAGCTTTTCAGCTGTTTCATTTCACATTTCTGCTTTCTTGGCATGTTTTTGTACTCGGAATGCCGAGAGCCATATAAAAATGAACATTCTCGAACGCACTGAGTGAGACTTTCTGACTCGTCCACCATTGCCCACCGCGGACTCCGTGGAATTCACAACCTGCCCGCCGCGCGGTAGCCCACGCTCTGTTTGACTGGGATGATGCAATACTATGCACCACAGAGTCCGCGCGGACTGCCCGCGTTCTGTTTGACGGGGCCTTAAGAGTTTGGGAAATGAAGAGTAACAACGTGTGACAAGGGAGGTAGGCAAAATTCACGAGCTTTGTTTTGTCACATAAGTTGTATCACTTTTTGTCACGTGGTGGCCTCACGAGTTCACACTGCCTGTACCTACGCTGCCGCACGTCAATACCGCCATTGAGGCTTTGACAAAATGACTTCCGCATAATTATTTAAGCGATAGTGTGGCGTCTGTGGTTAATATCTTTCAGCAAAGCCACTAACCAAAACACATGAGGCAAAAGGTGGTTGCTAAATGGTTGGATGAAGATGTTGCAGAGCCTGATTAAAACAGCGCGGGGTCCATAGCAAGTGTGAAGAACAGGCCCTTCGAGGCAGTGGTAGAGATAAAAAAGAAAAAGATCGCTCCCAGAAGGACGCGGGGCTCCCAGAAGGCCGCGAGACCCGTAGCATTTGCTCTCTTGCTACGTGTCTAATCCGGTATTGATATGTTGACACACCGAATGTTCCCAACATTATCCAAATCAAGAACGAAATTACTGCTGCGTCAGTCATAAATAATATAAAGGAATGGGTTCAAAGTCCATGCACACAATATCAAATTTTGTAACAGTCATTTGATTTGTTATTTTGTCAATTTTCTAAAGCGTTTATTACCAATTTTATGAAAAAATATTTCAAATAGAAATGTATAAATAATTTTGGAAGTGCTGTTTTAATTTAATAATTTCTAAATTTAAAATTGCAAAACATGTGACGTCACACCAGGGGTTGGCGGCGGGAGTCACAAATGTGACCACCTGTGACGAGGAAGGGTGTGATCTCCACCAATCATGGAATTCGGGTGACCTAATTTATAGATGGCCCCTTAGGATAGGTTCGCGGGCCACCTGTGGTTCGGAAACCATGTCCTATTTTTTTTTTTCTATTTCGTGTCCATTACCGACAGCCGTTGTCCGTTGCCGTTCCGTCTACATTATGCCGAGTTGTTTCCCGTTTCCACTGTGTCCGCTTCTTTCCTATTCGAAACCAAATCAGTCCAGTACTATAAACTTCCAGTTACCACTTCCTGTAGGTAGTTGCTCGCGGAACAGTTCAGTGTGCTTGTCGCGTGCCCTTGTCCCTTTTTTATAGGGGAAAATCCAAGCTATCTTCATTTTTACAACGCCTACTGCCTTTCGCATCTGTCTACAATTTACCAGCGCGGGCCGTGTTTTGATACAATTTTTTTCATTGCTCGTTCCGATTTTTGGCTCAGTGGTCTGGTTTTTCGTGTAAGATCATTGGCCGATAGTTAAAAATTCTTTTCGGAGTTCATACTCTGTTCTGGTGAAAGCCCCGAAGCACAGTAGTTGGTTCCATTCAACATCTTCTTTAATGAAGATTTTATTGTATTACTAGCTGGTACCCACGACTTCGTGTTTGTAAAGAATTTGGATTGACAGCTACCGACATCTAACCACCATAGTGCACGATGGGAGACTCGATGCTATTACCACACACAAACGCCAGTCATCAGCGCTATGTATTTCAGGCAGCAAAGTAAAATATACGGATACACATGTCTTTGGTCAAAATACGAAATCGGTCTCTTTCAACCACCATATCTCCCACACTACCGCAGTTACCGAAATTCGGCCAACGTTGTGATTGACGTGTGACTCTGTGCTACTACCAAACACAAACCTCGATGATCTGCGCTAGAAAGTTTTGGCTGAAAAGTGATACACCATGACACATACGTTTCTGGTAGAATATGAAAGTGCCGCAGATCGACCACTTTCAACCACCATATCTCCCACACCCCCATAGCTACCGACATCTAACCACCATAGTACACGATAGGAGACACGATACCACTACCACACACAAACACCAGTAATCTGCGCTAGTTAGTGGTGGCTGAAAAGTGAAATTTGGGAAAACATACTTCTATTTTTATACATATATGATTTGTTCATTCGACACGTGCTGCAATTTGCTGTCCAGGCATCCAGATTTCGGCTTTCCATGGTTTCCCCAAAATAATCCAGGTGAATTCAGAGATGGTTCCTTAAAAAGGGCCATGGCCGAATTCCTTCCCGTTCCTTTTCGCCAGTTCCATCCCGCCTCTAATGACCTTAGCCGTCGACGAGGCACACACAGCACAGCACAGCGTCATCGGTATGGCTTACGCCATTTTGTTTGATGCAGTACCAGGGTAACACCCTACGACTGCTGTCTGTATTGCTTATTTTGAACTGTCTTTTTGTCCAAATCTTCAGTTGTTACGGTTGTCGGTAGTTGTCTTGAGTGGCATTAGGGCGGTGATCAGCTGCGTGAGCAACGTAACCACCACCGTGAGCTGATCGCTGGGTCCGGTACGGCAGAGGCAGTGGTCGGCATGTCGACCTTCCCGGCGGCGGGGTGGCTGCCGACTGGACCCAGGAGCTTTTTTTGTGTCTCTGCCTCAACGGCGTGTTTGTGAAGTCCCGCTACCTGAGTAGCTCTACTTTACGTGTCACAGTGTTTAGGTTGGGTTGGTTTTGGGGACTCTTTTTATTACTCTTTGAGGGGAAAACATGACTGCGGTTCGTCAAAGACGACCTTATGTGAAAAACCCCTACAGTTTTCTTATGATCATATCAGTTCTACTCTGGCTGATATATGATGCTTAGTGGCACTTTATACTTGTGCCAATGCCTTGGTAGGGTTGTACCAAGGGTATGGAGCCTTTCGTCAGTTCCTCTGAATTTTTCTACTCTTTCGTAGAATCTTTCCGTTTGCTTGAAGATTTCCACATAAATTGGGTTTATGTTTGTTCGTGGATTAGGTCTGTCGGTGCATACCTTGGAGCCCGTAGTATTACCCGTAGGCACCGGTTCTGCAGTTTTTGGAGGTGGTCGATATTTGTCTTGGATGCTGTACCCCACACCTGGCATCCATATAAGATGAATGGGAGGATTATTGACTTATAGATACGGAGTTTTGTTTTTGTGGCGAGTTCCGAGCTGTAGAGTATCGGAAATAAGTTGGCTAGTATGGCATGTCCTTGTCTTCTCCTGTCTAGAATGTGCTTCCGGAATAATAGTTTCTTGTCCACCGTGACTCCAAGGTACTTTGTATCTTCCGACCAATCAACTTGCTGTCCCATGATTTTTAGCTTTCTGTTTAGTTCAGGCCTTTTCCGGGTGAAGTATATGGCTGCGCATTTTGTTGGATTGATCTTCACCTTGTTCTGTCGACACCATTTTTCTAGATGATCTAGCCCATGTTGTAGGTGGCTGATATTTTTAGCTCATGGTTTCTGCCGGATGCGTAAATTGTCGTGTCGTCGGCGAATTGCGCTATATCGACATGTGGCGGTGTAGGTATGTCGTTGACTACTACTTTAAAGAGAACTGGTGCCAAAACAGAGCCCTGCGGAATTCCGGTCGGGATGGGGTAGGTAGATGAATTTTGGCCCTCAACCGATACGTAGAACCTTCTGTTCTGCAGGTAGCTCCCGATCAACTGAATGTAGCAGTGTCGGACGGACGTCTGTGTTCGTAGTTTGGTGATGAGGTTGGCATGCCATACCTTATCGTACGCCTTCTCTATGTCTAGGAACACAGCCGCCGTCGACCTTTTGTAGTTAAATCCCCGGGACACATCTTCAGTCAATCGGAGGAGCTGGCTTGTGCTTCCTACCCTGCTCTGGAAGCCGAATTGCTCTTTTCGGATTGTCCTTTCCGCGTCCAGGGTGTGGTTTATCCGCTTGAGTAGCACTCTCTCCAGTACTTTGGAGGCGGAGGGGAGTAGGCTGATGGGCCTGTAATTTGATGGAAGTCGCTGGTCCTTCCCTCGCTTGGGAATGGCCGTGACCTTGGCGACCTTCCATGCATCTGGAAAATATCTTTGGAGGAGGCAGGCATTGCATATCCTGGTGAGGAGCACGATCCCTTTCCTCGGCAGGTTTTTCAGGTGTGAGTTTGAGATCTTGTCGGCAACTGGGGCTTTGTTGTTTGTCAATTTCTTGATGATGTTTCGGATTTCGCCTGGTGTCGTCAGCTCTGGCTCATCCTCTGGTTGTGATTCCATAATGTTCCGGGCTGTGTTCTCAATGTGCTCGGCTACACGTGCTTCAGCCTCCTTCAGGTCGTACTCAACCTCCCTGTACTGGCTGGCAAAGTACTCAGCCAGCACCTCTGCCTTTGCCACTGGGAGAAAGCACGGTCCTGTTGGCCCGGTGATCGCAGTGTTAGGGTCCCTTGGGGCTTTGACAGCGCGCACAAGTTGCCAGGCGTCCCTATTGTTTAATATTAGATTTTGCATTTTGTTCTCCCATCTTCCCGATTTGTGTTCTGACAGTCGGCCCCTCAGCTCTGAGGTAAGCTGTTTGTACCGTCTTTTGTCATGGGGATCTCTGAACCTTTGCCACAGTTTCCTTGCCGTGTTCTTGAGGTATCTGATGTTTTCGATCTCTGGTGGCAGCTCGTCAGTGTGGAGTGGGTGGATGATTGTAGTAGACGCTCTCCTATCGGCTTCCAGCACCACCTGGTTGAAATGTTTAACTGCCTCCTCAATGTCCTCTTTTGTTGTTAGTTGAACTGTGGTTGAGGCTTGGTTGTGCACTGTTCTGCGGAATTGGTTCCAATCCAATTCTTTGGATCGCTTCTCGTTCGTGTGCGGTAGTACCCAGTTCTTTATTTGTAGTAGTACGGGTTGGTGGTCGGATGATAGATCGTTGATGACATCAAGTATAATCCGACGTGGGATGTCCTTCACTACGGCCACGTCAAGGACATCCGGCTGGTGTCGGTGATTGTGGGGGATGTGCGTTGGTGCCTTGGGGCCTAGCACTTGAATATTGCGCCTCTCTGCTAGTGCTAGGAGGCGTTCCCCTTTGTTGTTGTTGACCCTAGAATTCCAAGCGTTATGCTTGGAATTTAAGTCACCACCAATTATTACCATTCTGCCTGTTTCTAGAAGTGCATCAATGTTATGAACGTGTAGTGACCGGTTTGGTGCTAGGTATGCCGACACCAATATTATGTGGCCGTCTGCAGAGTGGATTTTTACAGCTGTGGCCTCCATGTCGATCAGTTGTGGTGTTGCGATATGCTCGTGGGTCAGCTTTTTATTTATGATGATAGCTGTCCCTCCTCCCCGTTGTACCTGCCTGTCATTCCTGTAGATTGTTTGTCCGGAAATTTTGAATTTGTCATTTGGTTTAAGGTAGGTCTCCGTCAACAGTACTATGTCCAGTTGTAGGCGTTGGATGAAATCCTGGAGCTCTATCTTTTTATTATGTATGTTGTTCGCGTTCCAAATTGCGATTCTTAAGTCTTTTAAATTTCCTATTAGTCTCGCCATTATTTCAGCAGGGACATGACGCCTTTCATCAGTGCAAAAAGCTTGCCGGTGTCGTCCTTGGCCTTTTGGATGCGGTCTAGTGTTTTGATCATTTTTCTCATGAATGATTTCCCACTGAATAGGTCTCCTGTTTCTTGGGTATTTTCTTCGCGTCTACTGTGGCTCCTTTCTGTATGTCTACAGTGTCTCCTGTGCTTTTTTGGTTCCTTGTTTCCATTTTCCAGGTTCGCATTGGTTCGGGTTGTTTCCCTTTGGCTTTTACCGGCTGTGGTGTTCGCATAGGTTTTGTCTTGACTGGCAGTCCTCTGCTTGGTGTTTTGATTAGTGGTCTTTTGGTTGGTGGTCCTCTGGTTGGCGGTCTTCTGGTTGATATGCTGTTGGTTGTTTTTGGGCTCCTGCCCCTTTGGTGGTTGTTTTTTTCCCTGTATGCTTTGGGTTTTCTTGTTGGTCAGGTTTGTTGTTCTTTGGTGGTCTAGGAGGTTGCTGCGCTAGCTGGAAGGTGCGACAGCCCCGCCATGAGGCAGGATGGTCACCTGCGCAGTTTGCACATTTCGCCTTCTCAGTTGCTGGTAGCTTGCACTCTTTACTATCGTGCAGCCCTGCGCATTTAACGCAACGGTTAGGCAAGTGGCAGAAATTCTTTGTATGTCCCAGCCTTTGGCATCTAACGCACTGTGGCGGGCCATTCCGGTGTTTGTACCGTTCCACTGAGATTCTGGTGTGGAATATGTAGCGCTCATTATATATTTGGTCTGAGTCTGTGCCTGGGATCAGTGACACCGAGAACGTTGACATTGGAATTAGTTCTCGTGTTGCCATATCCCTTTTCTTGAATTGGTGTACATTTTGTACTTTGTAGCCTCTTGTTATTAATTCAGCTTTAATTTCTTCTTCTGTTATGGATGTTGTTAGACCTTTAATGACCACTTGCATTGGTCTCTGGTCTGGCATTTGGTGGCTGTAATATGGAACATTTTTCTTCTTGAAGAAGTTGATCAGTAATTGATAGTCTGTTTTATTTTCAGTGAGGAATTTGGATGTTCCTTCTTTTTGACTGTTGGATATTTTTAGTCCCCCAGTCATTTGTCTTGTCAGGATGCTGATGGTCTGGGTGAAGTCTTTTGGAGTTGTCACTATTACAGGAGGCATGCGTTCCTTTGTTGGCGGTGCAGTAACATCAGGTGGTGGGTGAGTTTCCTCCGCGTTGATTGGTCCTTCTGCTTCTGCCTCTGTTGCTAGGGCATTGAACCGGTTTTTGGTCGGTATGCCTTCTATTGTTTTCGCGTGTTTGGCTGATAATTTGGGACTTTCCCCTTTGCTTCTCCACCTTTTGTTGTTTGGCAAGGGTGGAAAGTCCTCCTGGTGCTTGGATTTTTTTCCATGTGGTGCATACTCCATTTGTTCAGCCCCATCGTGGTCACTTCCTGTTATCTCGTCGTCACTTTGTTCGTAGTAGTTTTCTGCTTCGCTGCTTGAAGCGTGTTCCATACCAGCGTCCCTAGGCTCGCTTGGGGAGCGTGGGCTGTCAGTAGCCCCCTGCTGGTTGATGTCGAATTCCACGATAACTCTGGCTCGGTTTCTTCCTTTTGGGCGGCCCATTTCTTCTTCTTCCCTACAGGGAGTGTTGCTTTCGCCTTGCCTTATCACCGTTAGGTTTCCGGCGAAGAGCAACCCTACTACGTTCACTCGGGGGTCCCACTCCAGCAGGAGTGGGCCGTGGAGTGGTAATACCCTAACACTCGGAGGGATATATATTCAGACGGCCGTTGATATCGCAGGAGCGTACTCCTAATACGCCTGCGCTGGGCCAAAGCCGCACAGGCCCCTAGCGCTCCCCACTCGGGAGCGACCGCTCAGAGCGGTCCGTTCGCTGCTAGTGCCTAGCAGCTACTGAGCCGGCGCACGGCGCGCAGGCAGGATATGGCTGGCGCAGCACAGCTGCGCCCTAGCGGCGCGACTCGGCGTTGGGTGGGGGATGCGCGCGTCGCTCAGACACGTCCTCACACGCCGCGATCTCCCACTCGAATCCAGTCCGGACCCAGGAGCCGTCGTGGGCTGTTCTTGGCGACGCGGTGCGGCCCGCGTATGGAGCCCGCGCGTAGTCGCCGGTCTGGCGGTGTGGGGTTGCTTGCTGGAGCTGGTCTCCTGCTGGGCCCTTCTGGGCGCCGTGGCAGCCTTGGAACGGTATTCCGCCGTAAGCTGCTTCTTCTTATCACAGCCAGAGAAGCAGGCTGCATGATTGAGTCCGCAGTTATAGCAAACTGCCTCTTCCCTGGCTGTGGTACATTCAGTCGCACGATGATCAGCCCCACATCTGGTGCATCTGCACTGGTTTGGGCAGTCCCTCGCCTCGTGTCCATGGAGCTGGCAGTTAAAACACTGCCGGAGCTCGGGAGGGAAGGGCTTCTTCTTCTTGGCCCTATTTCCCCTCGCCCTCGGCTGTGCCTCGACAGCTGCAGGCGCAGGGACCGGTTGGCTCGGCGGGCTGGGCTGCTCCACGGTGCAGCTGACGCCCATGTCGCTCAACATGGTGGCGGCTCTCGACAGGTCCGAGGGACAGGAGGCTAAGATGGAGATGCCTCCTTCGGCCGGCCAACAGAACAGTGGCAACTCTGTAGCCAGCAGAAGCTGAACATACAGGCTGTCACAGTTCCCTTCATAGGGCACCACCAATGGGCGGACAGGTCCCTCCTCAGTTGCTGGTGCTGCCTCCCCCTCCTTCTGGGATGGCGTGGGTGACGATGGGGTGTCGTGTAGTACCTCCTCGTCTTCCCTGGTGGGGCTGTTTGGCGTTGAAGGCTCAGCAGCTTGGAGGCCAGGTGCCTCCTTCTCTGGAACCGGCAGCCTCTCTGATGCGGCGGGAATCTTGCTACCAGCAGTCTGCCAGTCCTCAGTTGCTGTATTTTGCTGCCTTCTGCGCTGCAGCTTCAGTTTCCCGTTTAACTTGCGGAAAAACTTAGTTGCGCAGAAGTCCTCCATCCTTTCCTATCCTGTGGTAACCTCTTCATTTCTACATACCACTTACAACCCACGTCCTCAATTATCTGCTTCATATATTGTAATCTCTGTCTACCTCTACAGTTCTTACCTTCGACTGTTCTCTCCACTAACAAATTAACCAATCCAGCATGTCTCAAAATATGACCTACCAACCTGTCTCTTCTTCCTGTAAGCTTCTTCCACAAACTTCTTTTCTCACCCATCATTTCCAAAACACGTTCATTTCTTATTTTTTCTGTCCACCTAATTTTCAGCATTCTTCTGTAGCACCACATCTCAAATGCTTCAAGTTTCTTTCTTTCCGGTATTCCTAAAGTCCATGTTTCACTACCGTAAAGTACTGTGCTCCACATAAAGAGTTTTAAAAAGTTCTTTGTAATTCCTAGATCAATATTTGAAACTAAAAGGTTTCTCTTTTTCATGAAGGCTCTTTTTGCTAGTGCTATTCTGCTTTTAACATCATTCCTGCTTCGGCCATCGGTTGTAATTTTGCTTCCCGAGTAACAGAACTCACTCACTTCTCCTATTGCATCAGATCCAATTTTTATATTTAATCTGCTAGTATTGGTATCATTTCTGCTACATTTCATCACTTTTGTCTTACTTTGATTTATATTCAGTCCAAACTCTTCCTTCAGTATTTTGTTCATGCCATTCAATAACCTCTCAATATCCTCAGCCCTCTCTGCTAACAAGACAATGTCATCAGCAAATCGTAGCAAACTGATTTTTTTCTCCCTGAAAACTTATGGCACATGGAAATTTTTCTTTGACCTTCTTCATTGCTTCTTCTACATACAAGTTGAATATTAACGGGGATAGACTACAACCTTGTTTCACTGATGCACGTCTCTCATGATTCTCTACTTTTATTACCGCCACTTGATTCTTATATAGTTTATAGAGTAGGTATTCTTCTATCTCGATACTTTAGACCTGACTTCTTTAAAATTTTGAACATCTTGTCCCACCTAACATTATCAAAAGATTTTTCTAAATCAACAAATGCCATAAAAGTATCTTTGTTTTTCTTGATCCGCCCTTCAAGTATTAATCTTAAAGACAGAATTGCTTCCCTTGTAACGCGATTTTTCCTAAACCCAAACTGATCTTCACCTACTATCTCTTCTACTACCCTTTCCATCCTTCTGTATATTATTCTGGTCAGTAATTTTGAAGCATGTGATGTTAGACAAATGGTGCGATAATTCTTACATTTGTCGACTTGTGCTTTCTTTGGAAGTGTGAAGATGATATTTTTATTAAAATCAATTGGAATTTCTCCTGTTTCATAACTTTTTGATATCAGCTTGAATAATCTTTAGATTCTTTCCTCTCCTAGAGATTTAAGAAGTTCTGCAGGGATCTCATCAATTCCAACTGCCTTATTCTTCAAGTCATTCAGAGCTTTATTAAATTCTGTCCTCTAAACATGATCTCCTAAGTCATCAATGTCGACATCGCCTTCCTTTTCCGATACACTATTGTTCAAGTCGTCCCCATCATAAAGTTTCTCAATGTTTTCCTTCCATCGGTTAGCTCTATCTTCTGAGCTTAAAAGAGGTTTCCCATGGGCAGTTTTAATGTTTATATCCCTTTTCTTCATTTCTCCAAAATTCTGTTTGATCTTTCTATATGCAACATCTACTTTTCCTACAACCATTTCCTTTTCTACTTCTTCACACTTTGCTTGTAGCCATTTTTCTTTTGCTATTTTGCATTTCCTATTTATTTGATTTCTAAATTGCCTGTACTGCTATCTTCCGGCTTCATCCTGATCATTTTTTTACCTTCTCCTCTGATCCATCAGCTCCAAAATTTCTTCTGTGATCCAAGGTTTTCGGGCAGCTTGTTCCCTAAAGCCTAATGTTTCTTTACCAGCTTTCATTATTTCGGTCTTTATCGCATTCCATTCGTCCTCGGTTGAGCTCCTTTCACAGTTACTTCTTGGACCTAAGTCTACCATTTCTGCAAATTTTTCTCTTGTGCTAGATTGTTTCAGTTTATTCACTTCCAGTCTGTTCTGCTTATGCTGCTTCCTTATTCGCTTGAATTTCAGCCTGCACTTCATTACTATCAAATTATGGTCCGAGTCTATGTCTGCTCCTGGGTACGCTTTACAGTCTAGAACTTGATTTCTGAATCTCTGTTTGACCATGATATAATCTAGCTGATATCTGCCTGTATCCCCAGGACGTTTCCAGGTGTATATTCTTCTTGCATGGTTCTTAAACAGTGTGTTCGCCACAACTAACGTATATCTTTCACAAAATTCTAGCAACCTGCTTCCTCACTCATTTCTTTCTCCTAGACCAAAACTTCCTACAGTATTCCCCTCCTTTCCTTCTCCCACTATTGCATTCCAATCACCCATGATTATTAGATTTTCCTCCCCTTTCACATATTGGATTAATTCTTCAATTTCAGTGTATATTTTTTCTATTTCTTCGTCATCTTCCTGTGACGTTGGCATATATACTTGTACTAATGTGGTTGGGACGGGCTTAGTTTCTAACCTCATCAAAATAATCCTGTCACTAAACTGTTCATAATAACTCACACGTTTCCCTACTTTCTTGTTCATTACAAATCCAACACCAGTGACTCCATTGACAGCTTGTGTGCTAATTATCCTGTGTTCCCCAGACCAGAAATCCTGTGCATCCTTCCATTTAATCTCACTGATCCCAACATCTAACTTAAGTTGTTCCATCTCCCTTTTTAAGTTTTCTAACCTACCTGCCCTATTCAGACTTCTAACATTCCACGCTCCGATTCGTAGAATGTTTCTATCCATTCTGATGACTCCTCCCTGAGCAGTCCCCACCCGGAGATCCGATTGGGGGACTATTTGACCTCCGGAATATTTTGCCCAGGAAGAAGCCATCATGATATATGTAATTTGAGAGGATTACATGTCCTCGGGATACCCTTAGGGTCTTTAATGCAGTGGTTTCCCGTTGCCTTCTGCATCCCCATGCCGTTGATAATTTCTGATTCATCCACCTTTAGGGGCCGTTTCCAACCTCAAGGACAAGAGGGTGCCCTGGAGGACTCCCCGCTCTTCTGGCCTCCTTTCGGAAACCGTTGGCAAGCAGTGGGTGACTCCTTATACCGGGAATCTTTCAGTCGCCAGAGCCTCGTCCATGCAAGCAGGGTGCATCACGTGAAGTAGAGGTTGACATTTGGTTGGAAAAGACTAGGATAGTCTCTCCCAAACCCCTTCCTTTATAAATATATAAAAAAAGAAAATGCAACTTGCTCTTGGGAAGTTATTTGAACTACATCCGTCTACACTGATATCTTCTTTCCTGTTTTCTCTGCAAACAATTTGTTCTTAGTTTTACGCTTCACGATGGCTTTCATACATAATTTAGTCTCCTGACCCTTAATGGGATTATATAAGCGAAAATATTCATTTAATCCTTCTGCCCACTCTCATTGTTACTGCTTTTGGCTAAGATCATTATTTGCTTGATACAAGGGGTATCGACCAATAGGAGGTCACTGATTTTGAACAAATTTAGCACCATTGTTATTTATCGAAATGCACAAGTTTCCTGGAGTTTTTTTTTTTTTTTTTTTTTTTTTTTTTTTTTTTTTTTTTTTTGATACCACGCCATTTTTTAAAAGGTTGACTTGAAAAGTCATGACGTCGAATCAGTTGTCAATGGAGTAATATCTACAGATTTAAAAAAAAAATGATCCGACGTTATAATCTTCAGAGTTGTCTTTTCGTAAACTCTGGAGAAATGCCGAAAGACTTCTCCTTATCTCAAGTAAAGAATAGCCAGACAAAATTTCACTATATGTAACAGACATTTAGAAAGATTGAATTGTAATCTGCAGAGCGTTCCTTCTGTGCTCTGCTGCACATGGTAAATACTTTTAAAAATCGAAGAGTGCCTACTTATATGTTTGGAAACGGTGAATATGGTCAATGGACTGCACGGGTCATTACTTCACTATTACTGAAGTGAGATCTCTGCGCCTGGTCGGTTGTATTTTAGAAATCCACCAACCCATCATCCAGATGCTTTAGTCCACTTGAACCCGCTAAAGGCTGTATTTGTTAAAGCTAAACTACTTAAAAAATTATTTCTTGTGTGTATACCATTTTTTTTAAATTGTTTATTACTCGTAAGTTTTTCCACGTCATGTATCACGAAAGTTTGATAGTGCAATAGACCTGTCTGCTTGTAGAGTGAGCCGAACCTGCGTCCCGAAGACGTCGAGAGGTGTGCAGAGCTGCTGAAGAAGTACTGTGCGGACTGCAGCAACGACGCTTCGCTGCTGGGGGCGGTGGTCAAGCAGATAGAGACCTCCCTCGCCACCACATTAGAGGCGGAGCGCTCCAACCGCATGTACAAGGAGTACTTGAAGGAGTTTAGCCACGCCGCACAGGTCCACATGAAGCGCATGTGGACTAAACTGATGCCGAAGGAGGCAGCATTCATCAGGTGAGCTAGCCAGTCACACCCAGGCCTAACCTCTCTGGATGCTTTCATTTGTACGACTGTCAGTCACACGCTTTCAACTATTGTACGTTTTATCTTAGAACCTTGTTATTGCACAGTTCTTTAGTTCCTACTAATCTCAACAAGATGTTAACGTAAAATTTGGAAAATTCATGGGCGGTGAAAATAATTATAGGGTATTTTGGGCGGGAGGGTGGTGAAGGGAGCTAAGGAAATTTTTTTTCTTTAATCTTATGGGTATTACTGAAAGCTAGTAATCTATGGACCACCAAAAATTTTTATTTTTATTTTAATATTCTTTTTGCGAAAACCGTGAATCTAATTCTCCCCTCTATTTCAGAAAGAAATGATACGAAACTTCTTCATAAGTATAGCAATGCAATTCCCTAAAGTTTGTAGAAAAATTATAGGATTGTATCCCGAATTTACGCAAAATAACTACATAAATTTTTTTAAAAAATGGATATTTTCTGCAAAAAAACCACATAGAGAATTTCATGAATCGAGTGATAAATGTATTCTGAAAATACTTTGATTTGAAATTCATATACATCGGGTTTCAAAATACTGTCTATTGAAAAGTATACGAACTACAGAGATAAGTGAAACGTGAAAAACCGAGCGTGGTGGATGAACGGTTAACGTTCTGGCCTCACATTCCGGAGGAAGCCGGTTCGAATCCCCTTCCGGGCATCCAGATTAGGGTTTTCCATGCTTTTCCCAAATCACTCCAGGCAAATGCCGGGATGTTTCCTTCAAAAGTCCATGGCTGAATCCCTACCCGTTCCTTGCCCCCAGTCACATCCCGCCTCTAATGACCACGACGTCGACGAGGCGTAAAGCCATGAGTAAAAAATAAAGATAAAAAGATACATAAATTCAAGTTTGTTATATACTACGAATGTTCAGTGTGTGCGCCCTTTGTCTCCAGGCGCACATTCAAAAGGTTATCCAGTTCTGTCCATACGTTCGATGGCATGTTTCTACCAATGTCCGTCACAGCACCAGTGATCCGTTCCTATATATCTTGTAATTCGGGATACATAACTTATGTCTTTCACATAACCTCAGAATAAACCACATGGGGTCTGATCTGGCTACTTGGAGGGTCATGACAACAGAGGACCATCACTCGGACCAGCGCGCCCAATCCAGCGTTGTGGCAGTTTGTTGAGAAACATGCGGGCATTCGTACTCCAGTGAGGTGGATCCCCGTTCTGTTGTAGGATGAATGTAGAGGATCAGTAGTCAGTAGTGGAAATAACCACTCCTGCTACATAACCAGGTACACGAAACCTATCTGCTCGATGAAGATTAAGGGCCCTACAGCTTTCTTGATATGGCACAAAAGACATTCACTTTTGGCGAATCCCTTTCCAGCTCCACAAAGGTATGTGGCAATTCAGTACCCCACATTCTCACGTTGTGATTAATCACCTTTCCAGACAGGTGAAAAGTCGCTGAATACAAAGCTCCCCGCCAATTCCTCATTTTCCATAGCTTTTCGCATTCGGGTACAAAAATCAAAACGACTGAAGTCGTCTGGAGTCAGGTGTTGGACCAATTGCACATGGTAGGGTTTTAAATGCAAACGCCTAATCAAAACATTCCACACTGTTTTCTCTCCGTAATGTCCAGTTCACGTCTAGTACGAACGGTGATTTTAGTGGCCTGCACACATAGCTGTATCTCAGGTCCTCCACGTTTTCTTCTGCGACACGTGGTCACCCCGAGCTGGTCCGTTAACATGGTGTCAGGAAACTAGCGAAACAGAAGTAAAATGGTCTGGTGACTAGGTGCAGCTTTTTCCGTATTTTCTTATCATTGCACACTGCACATTCGTAACTGAAACACACAAAAACTCTTCTGCTTTTCCGCCATATTGCCCATTGCTGCCATCTAGCGTGCATGGCAGATACCAAGAGGGCTTTTAAACTGGGCGAGTTTGTCTCTCTTCATCTAACTTTTCCTTGTAGGTCGTATACATTTTAATACAGTCTTAAAACCCTGTGAATCATTTAGGCTACCTCTGTATTTCTTATTGAAAATATTTGGTTTATTTTAGACCTACAATTTCAAAAACAATTTCGTTAAACGAATAATGGAATATATTTAAATTTTTTTGTAAAAAAAATACGTAATTCTTTTTAATGGGTTCAGTTAATGTATTTGTTCTGAACCCTCAGAACGAGAAAAAAACCTGCACTCTACGAAGATTTCCATCCATTTCAGCCGCCACGCTGTGCAGTACGTCGTAACAATTAGTCCAATTTCGCCTAAGCCAAGGCTGCCCAACCCCAAGGCCGTGGATCAAAGTGGCCCGCCAGCGAATATCAATTTGCCCGCCAACAGCAGTGGTCTAGAATGAGAGCTTAAAAACCACTTTAAAGGTCTCATTGATGTTTTTTACATTTTGATTATTATTTTAAAAACTCCTCTGCAAAGGTCTCAAATGGTATTTACTTTTTAATTGTAGTTAAACTGTTACTTATCTCTTTTATATTTAAATATCAATTATAACTATAGGCAAGTATTATATGGCTCGCGAGCTAACTTGGAATCGAAATTGTGGCCCATTTCCAGAATTGGTTGGGCAGCCTTAGGCTAAGCGTATCTTGACAGTCTTCCAGTTTTGGCGTCTTGCCATTATTTCTTCAGGCAGATATGTTCCTCGTTTTTTGGGTTCTCAATCCTCTGGTAGTTTTAGCACGTAAAAAATGTTTTGCAGACTTCATTCGCTGGGAATCTAACCTGATTCTGATCATAGTTCCGAAGATGTAAGTATCTCCAGCTTGTCTTTCGTTGAGTGAAATCTGTCATTCTTAACTTGTTCGTTGGTAAAACCGTTCTTAAAATAAAAACAATTTTCATTTTTAAAATATTCTCGAGCTTCCAACAGAGTCAAAATATCTCATTCATGGGACCCCATTTTTAACTAACTGAAGTAAAACTGAAAGCTGGAGTAGTTGGAGTTTGTTTCGATGTTGCTGTAAAAGACGGCAAAAGCCTAACCTTTGAAGTTTTGTTATTTCCAAATTTTGTCTCTTTAATACGCACCTCTGCTTTAACATTTTGTTCGCCGGGATTCAGGCAGCACTGTAATTAAATCCTGTATCCCTGTTCAGATCAGTTGGCGATAACTATATCCCAACTCTTTGACTCTGATAAAAATTCCAGTATATTTCAATTTAAAGTTTGCCTCTCCTAAACACTGTTCAGCAACCAATGATTTTTCCTCCTAGCCAAGACAAAAATTTATTGCATGCGCTACACACCGGTGAACAATTCTTATTTGCCCGAGGTAAGCCCATCTACATTTTACAGGGTATATACGAGGGTTGGGACTTTAATAGTGGCAACACTTCTGTGGAGACACAATGCAATAGAATCTACTATTGCCGCTGATAACACACGTTGTTGACATACCTACCTTACCTCAGAGCAAATGGATTCACAGTGTCATCAAAGACTTCAAGAGGTGTGCGGGGAATCGGCATTACCATACAGAACAGTAGCACGTTGGGTAAAAGCCTTCAACGAAGGTCGGCAAACTGTGGCAGACATGCATCGGGCAGGTCTTCCTAGCGTGTCTGAAGAAGTGCATGCTGTTGCCGCGTTAGTGGACAGTGATCGACGCCAGATGATTCGTGAGCTCGCCTACGAAACCGGATTAGCGCATACGACTGTCTTTCGCATCCTGAGGTAACGCCTGGGCATGCGAAAAATTGCATCACCATGGGTTCCGCATGAATTGACGGAAATACAGAAATGGGTGCGTTACGACGCTGCTCAGACGCACTTGGAGCGCCATGAGCGCGAAGGAGAGGCTTTCTTACGCCGTATCGTAACACTGGATGAGACATGGACTACATCGTACGAGCCGAAACTGAAACGCCAATCGAACGAATGGTGTCATTATGGGTCGCCGCGAAAGTCGAAAGTGCGTCAGAACCCCAGTATGGTGAAAGTTATGGTGATTCTCATGTACGACTGTGATGGTGTTATCCTAACGCATTACGTTCCTCCAAGGCAGACCGTCAATGCACAGTATTACTGTTCATTTTTGGAGTATAACCTGCTACCAGCTTTGCGAAAAAAGCGGCAACACTTTCTGCGCAACCCACCCCTCATTTTGCACGACAATGCGCGGGCGCATACAGCGCAAGCTGTGGCTGCTCTTTTCGGTCGATGGGACTGGGAAATACTGTACCATCCACCATACTTACGGGGCTTAAGTCCATGTGACTTTGATTTGAGTCTGAAGATGAAGGAACTACTTCGTGGCATTGGCTTCAGAACTGTTCCAGAGATTCGACAGGCAGTAGACCGCTCCATTCGCACCATCAACAGAACAAGCTCTGCTAACGGTATACTACGCCTTCCACATCGCTGGCAACGGGTTCTACATAACGCTGGTGACTACTTTAAAGGACAGTAACAGGTGCAAACATGTAATTTTTTTTGTATCGGTTTTGAATAAATAGTTGCCACTATTTAAGTTCCAACTCTCGTAGTAAACAACAGAAGAACTGTGTAGCGTTGCGAAAGATGGTGAAAGCTGTTTGCTTTCAAATGAAGGTCGTTACAGATATGCTTATATTAAACAATGCTCCAATGTCCCCTCGATCATTTTTTTCACAAACATTTTGAGGAAAGGCAGGCACATATTAACTTAAAAACCGTTTGATCCTGCTTTGCAATCACTGGTAGGGCTAGGGTTGTCATAGGAGGTTCCTGTAGAACTAAACCTTCTGCGCCCCCCTTTGGTACTCCACCTAACAAAACTACCACTGAGAGGCTAACGCCGAGAGGGGGCACCGCCCTAGTCTGGTGGGCTCCCCCTCACCTTTCCCCTATTGTTTGCAAGGCTTCCCTCGTAACGTTTGGAGAGTCACCGTTGGGGCCACTTACGGGAAACCCTACGCACATCCAATGCTACTGATAACGCCCTTTGCTCACATAATGGGATTTGATAGTCCATCAACGGCTTTGGAGACAAGCGCCGTGCTGTCTGCCGAGGTTTTGTCTCGGATACAAGAGCTGCGAGGTCTCAGACGTTTCAAGAAACTGCTCCTCGCGCCTCCCAGAGAAACGGCAACCGTCCTCTTCCAACTCCATGGTTAAATGACTACACCGGTGGTCCGCATACCAACGTTAATCCGGGCTGTTCCCAGCATGTGGCCATATCACGAAAGTACAAAAATAGGTATGAGATTCTGAGCAAAAATAGAGCGAAAACCATTTTGACAACCTGCAGATATTAAAACCAGAGTGGGAAGCATGATGGACTAACCTGTTCAACATACCTATCTCGATTTATATCGTCAATTACTAGCTTCATGTATTGTAATCTTTGTCTTCCACTAAAGCTTTCTCTTCGAATGTTCCCCCTCTAATAAATGGTGCAGTCTGTCTAAAATGTGACCCACCACCCTTTCTATTGCTGTAGGACTATTCCACAAACCTTTTTCTCATTCGTCAGTTTGCTTCGTACTTTGTTCATTTAATATTTAATTTGCATTTATATCACTGCATTTCAAAAACGCCCCTTTTCTATCTGTAACGGCTTAAGACTTCACTTCACTTCTGTAAATTACTGTGAACTGACCAAATATTCTAAACATACATTCTTTTTTTTCCAGACGTGGAGACACAAAAGCTGCTATCGAAGAGGGCAAAGCGGCGGCAGGGAGATCTAATGATGTAAGTGAGGATGCTTAATGCAGCGGTTAACTGGACCGCTTTACTTTATACGGACGCGTGTTAATTATGCTTCAGTTCTTTTCCCGGTTTCTTAGGTTACTTATAAAATTGAGACGGACCAAGGAGATATTATAGCTGGGAATTTTTTTACAAATCTCGATTAAAATTTTGCAAAAGAGCTCTTCAGTAAATCTGTTTCTGCAAAAATGCCGGGATGCTTCCTTCAAAAGGCCATGGCCGAATTCCTTCCCATTCCTTGCCCCCATCCTTGCCCCCCATCCTTTCCCGTCTCTAAAGACCTCGCTGTTGAGAGACGTAAATACAATAAAAAAAATAAAAAAAATTTTTTCTGCAAGTGGAACACCCAAATGATCCTCTATAATACCAGTAGTATTTTAAAGATGCACTTTGTAACCACAGATCACTTATAGCCTTGGAAGCTCATATTCCCACTTGCTACAGATCTTTGCTTTCAAGTTTCAACGTTAAATTTGACTGTCTGTCATATTCATCGGATAGTACAAAATAAACGCTCCTCAAAACGTTTGCTAATTGAAATACAAAAATAAAATCAGAGGGATTTGGATTGAACAAAGATGAAGTGGATGTAGCGTGGTTAAAAATTTTTGCTTACGGAATCAAGGATATCAAAATCAGATTGCTGAACCAGACTCAAACTTTAACCTATGAAAAACTTAACAGTTTAAATGTGATGTTCCTGAAAATGGTATGCAATGATCACTTACGGGAAAGGCTTCCTGGGAGGAAAAGAAATTGGGATGTGATGGTGCGTCACAATTTAGACACATGGTTGCTTAATTTAAGAGAAAATTAAATAAACTTAAAAAAAATTGAAGAGGGAGTCATTTAGTAGCTTAAAGTAGTTGACTGTTTAGAAAGGTTATGGGGAGACTATTTACACCGAATAGCAACAAGTTAATTTTTTTTTTTTTTATCCTGAGATATTCATCGACCACCATCGTGGATTAAACGTATTTCACATTCCATTGAGGGAAAACTGCTATCTTACAGAAGACCCCTCTTGACATCAGGCTGAGCCACCATTTAAGTACTTGTGAGACGCATTTATTTCCAAAATCTAAACTTTTTCAAATAATTTAAAACCAAATTTCAGGTCTAGCAAATGAGTTTTGGTATGCTCCAAGGTAAGAAAATTTGAGCCTCACTGGTATTTACGTGCAGAGAAGAAAGGCTTTCTTAGAAAGAAAAACAAAATGTTTAATTTGCTAATCTTAATATTTAGTTTCTACATTATTTTTAACCATGTTTCTGAAAAACGTGGTAAGTGAGCGCTGTTATGAATAAAGGGAAAAATAAATGTGGTAACTGTGTTTCGCAGAAATGAAATTTGTGAAGTTCTGAATTTACATTTACGTTCATAGTTTTAAAACAACTTGTTGAAAATACAAGGGTAATTTTGTGTTCTTCTGAATTCTAATTATCTACATAGAAAACTGTAAAATATATAAAACTGATGAAAACTGTCTTTCCAGAGCAAAACCTTCACATTCATTGGAAATAATTTTACATACTTTACCAACAAAATATTTTCTACTTTTCGATGGTAAATTTCATTGCTCTCAAAGAATGACTCAAGCGTTGGTGCCTTTTTAAAAATTTGTAATATTAAACTGTGTGTTAAAAAAAAAAAAAAAAAAAAAAAAAAAAAAAAAAAAAAAAAACTTATATCAAAGCATCGTTTGGTTTCCAGGATTACTTTTCTGCATTCAGTTGCATTATATGAATATTGGATGTGAGATCAGTAAATCAAAATCTGCATTAACAGTGATTCTGTTAAATAGTGAATGATTTTTGGTTTTTAAGTCTTGTTATATATGTACCAATTATGTGTTTACACACAGTAATGACGAGACCATTTTTATGGTTCCAGGGTGAAGCTGCCAATATTGCGAGAGTCCAGATACGCATCCTCCAGGCATATAAAGATCTAATTGTTATGGTAGAAGATCATAAGAATCTCATAGAATTTCTCCTTCACGAGATACGGAATAACGTGGACGAGAGATCTAGCAACTTACAACTCGCATGTAATGTGATAATGCAGCTTGCGAGTAGTGTGAATGCCTCTGCTTGTCCACTTACTATAAGTTATTCTACGAATCGCAATGAGCAGTCACCAGAACGTCTGACGCCGCCACCTGAACTTCCAAAGGCTTCCTCTCCGTTGCTACCTACTCCATCTTCCATTCCTTCAGCTTCGGTTGCGTCTCCGCCCTTACCCAGCCCGTCTTCCCTTCCTTCAACTGTAATGGAGTCGCTCTCGCCATATCCGTCGTTACCTTCCCCGTCATCTGCGGGGACGCCATCTTTGCACGCGTCCTTACCTTCAACATCTGCTACTGATACATCGCACTTATCAGCGCAATCAACACTACATTCGCCTATTTCACCATTGACTCCACCTTCAGCAGGCCGATTAGCAATACCTCCTGCTGTAACTCCACCTTCAGCGCCTCCTTCCCCTACTAGGTTGCTGCAGACTCCGCTTTCTTCGCGACGGATTGACACGATTCCCAGTCTGCAATTCTCTTCACTGACAGGATCACAGACGTCGCCAAAGCAAACGGAATTGCTGCCTCCGTCAACTACGACTCCAGTTCCACAGTCTCCACTTTCTCACGACGAGTCTCAATGGTCGTCATCGTCATCACGACCAGCATCGGCTACATCATTACCTCTTCCTCTTTCCGTTGACGAGTCTTCATTCTCTTCGTCAGCATCGGTTGGATCATCGCCAGGGTCAGGAACATTGTCTCCCAGTCAGCGGTCAGCTCGCTCGCAGAGTAGGGCGTCGGGCAGAGCCAGACTTACTCCGGAGGAATTACTTCCCTCAGGTGCACGACAAGCTTCATGGTCTGTGAGGAGGGAACTCAGGAGGCGACTGCGCGATGACCAAAAGGCCACCCCAAAGAAGGATTGAAGACCCTCCCATCCACTTTTTAGGCTCTGGTTGGCAGTTTGTGATTATCAATATTCTCTATTCGATAACACTCTTGGCAGTTACATCTCCGTTGTGACGTCCCATGTTTATTCTCAGCGTACATTTTAAGATAATTCTTACCACAACGCATGTGCTAATGTTTTAACCTGAAACGCATTTAACAAATTTGACTTCAAGCAACTCGATTGCTTGTGGATGACTTTATCCTTTTATGCATGAAGTTTTATTTTGCCTTGAACGTTTGCCTTACATATGTGGTGATCGTTACCACAGTAATATTTTAATATTCCTGACGCATCATTACAATGTGTATATCATGCCCGTGATACCCATTTCCATACTTTTAGCAAATTTATGATACGATGCGTCTGTAATTTCTTTATTGTACGAGGAACGTTATTACAACAAACTAACTCCTGTAACTCTGAGAACGCTTTAGAGTTTAAATTGGTGCTTTGTACCTCACTCCTTACAAAATGAAATCTGTATAGATTAGTCATCTTTACTCGTATTTAGTTATATTTTTGTAATATGGCTTCTTGACATAATCATTCTCAACGATGTTTGCAGTACAAATTTCAAGATGGTGTATTCGACAGTTTTGATAGTTCAGTTACTGGTTTTAACGATCTTTGTACGATTGGCCATTAAATAGGTCTCAATCATTCACTTCAAAGTTTTTACTGCTGCCCCTTTCATGTCCTAGCAAAGGAGAGGACGCAGTGTTCATAGCTTTGTTCCCGTACATGAATGTTGTACTTCTGGCTTTCTAAACCAGCAGTGAGTTCTTAACTATATTAAAACAAACGAAAAATATGTTGTGCAGTTTTAGGAATCTGGGATCATGATAATACTTACCTTAGTAGTATAAGGATCCCGACGTCGCGTCGCTGAAAATGCATTGATTGCATCCCTTGCCGCTACCAGTTTGATTGGTTTACACGATTTTTTTTCCCCTCATAACAGATACTTAATAAAGTTGAATTGTAAATATTGTAACGAATATTAACGCTAAGTGCTGTTAAATGTTTTATAACAATAGTGAAAAAAATATTTTAATTTTTAATTGTAAAATAAAATCCAAATCTATTTTCATGAAGGTGATTGTTTTATATAACATATTATATAGATAATTCAACCTACATTGACACTGACAAACTTGGCAACAATTTACTTTACCTTCACCAGCCTACCAGTTTTTAATTCTTTTGTTTTAAGGTGGGGATTTTACATACTCTCATTACATTATTTTGATGTAAGTAACACCTTTAAATTGCCATCATTGGCGCGTTTGTAGCTTTCGGACACTTGAAAAGTGTATACTTGCAAATTCAAGCATGGCTCGGAACAGAAATAACACCAGAAGAATGGTGTTGTAAAAACACCAGCGGGAAAAAAAATTGCAACACCCGCATGTATCGTGTTCATCTGAACATGGGAATATATGAATGCTGAGGGTTTGTGTGTGTATGATAAACTGTTCACGAGTAGGTATAAATTGGGGGGAGCGTGCCCACACAAAAGAACTGTCAATCATTTTCACACCTCTATTGTTCTCCCCCTCCCACCTGTCAATCATTTTCACACCTCTATTGTTCTCCCCCCTCCCACTTGACTAACCACTTGACTTGAGGGCCACTTGACTAACCACTTGACATGAGGACCACTTGACTAACCTCAGTTACACCCCTATTGTCCTTGACCACGCCCCCTTTTCCTCCCCTCCCCCTCCCTCCCCCATCTCCTACACTAACCCCAGCTTCACCACCCCAGTACCAGCTATCGATTTTATTGGTCTTTTGCCAGTCCATATTCGCCTGGAGTGATTTCAGGAAAACGAGAATATGGATGCTCAGACGGGGATTCGAACCAGAGGTAACCTCAGCTTCACCACCCTAGTACCAGCTGTCGATTCTATTGGTCTTTTGCCAGTCCATATTCGCCTGGAGTGATTTTAGGAAAAAAAACGAGAATATGGATGCTCAGACGGGATTCGAACCAGCGATCGTTGTTTGACGGCATTCAATGGACGGGAATAAGCAATATACTTTTATATTGAGTGCTTAATAAAATGCGATTTAAACCATCTTTAAACATACGACGAACGAGAATATGGATGCTCAGACGGGGATTCGAACCAGCGATCGTTGTTTGACGGCATTCGATGGACGGGAATAAGCATTATACTTTATATTGAGCGCTTAATAAAATGCGATTTAAACCAATGAGGTTTCTTTCTTAAGTTAGGAATTAATGTCTTTAAACATACAACGAACGAGAATATGGATGCTCAGACGGGATTCGAACCAGCGATCGTTGTTTGACGGCATTCGATGGACGGGAATAAGCAATATACTTTTATATTGAGCGCTTAATAAAATGCGATTTAAACCATCTTTAAACATACGACGAACGAGAATATGGATGCTCAGACGGGGATTCGAACCAGCGATCGTTGTTTGACGGCATTCGATGGACGGGAATAAGCATTATACTTTATATTGAGCGCTTAATAAAATGCGATTTAAACCAATGAGGTTTCTTTCTTAAGTTAGGAATTAATGTCTTTAAACATACGACGAACGAGAATATGGATGCTCAGACGGGATTCGAACCAGCGATCGTTGTTTGACGGCATTCGATGGACGGGAATAAGCAATATACTTTTATATTGAGCGCTTAATAAAATGCGATATAAACCATCTTTAAACATACGACGAACGAGAATATGGATGCTCAGACGGGGATTCGAACCAGCGATCGTTGTTTGACGGCATTCGATGGACGGGATAAGCATTATACTTTTATATTGAGCGCTTAATAAAATGCGATTTAAACCAATGAGGTTTCTTTCTTAAGTTAGGAATTAATGTCTTTAAACATACGACGAACGAGAATATTGGATGCTCAGACTGGGATTCGAACCAGCGATCGTTGTTTGACGGCATTCGATGGACGGGAATAAGCAATATACTTTTATATTGAGCGCTTAATAAAATGCGATATAAACCATCTTTAAACATACGACGAACGAGAATATGGATGCTCAGACGGGGATTCGAACCAGCGATCGTTGTTTGACGGCATTCGATGGACGGGAATAAGCATTATACTTTATATTGAGCGCTTAATAAAATGCGATTTAAACCAATGAGGTTTCTTTCTTAAGTTAGGAATTAATGTCTTTAAAACATGCGACGAACGAGAATATGGATGCTCAGACGGGGTTTCGAACCAGCGATCGTTGTTTGACGGCATTCGATGGACGGGATAAGCATTATACTTTATATTGAGCGCTTAATAAAATGCGATTTAAACCAATGAGGTTAGGAATTAATGTCTTTAAACATACGACGAAAACACATTTCTGAAAGCTCATTTAACGTAATATTAAGCACGTCATTTCTACCCCAATCACACTAAGTACGATGATAAAATTTATACAGCGTTGATTGTAAAAAACTGAACTTTCTATTTATCTAAAAATACTTTTTAAAAAACTGCTATTTCTGATAGTTGATTACAAATTTCGCTCGCTGAGCCAGAGGTTGCTGCCCTGAAGAGGGGTCGAGTCTAACACAATGCTCCCTTTTGTTATCGCCCACTCGAACGCGCCAGCTGCACAGCCTGTAACTCAACTTC
>CM061919.1:8428365-8500897 GCA_031002005.1 Vandiemenella viatica | reverse complement strand
GCATATAAAGATCTAATTGTTATGGTAGAAGATCATAAGAATCTCATAGAATTCTCCTTCACGACATACGGAATAACGTGGACGAGAGATCTAGCAACTTACAACTCGCATGTGATGTGATAATGCAGCTTGCGAGTAGTGTCAATGCCTCTGCTTGTCCACTTACTATAAGTTATTCTACGAATCGCAATGAGCAGTCACCAGAACGTCTGACGCCGCCACTTGAACTTCCAAAGGCTTCCTCTCCGTTGATACCTACTCCGTCTTCCATTCCTTCAGCTTCGGTTGCGTCTCCGCCCTTACCCAGCCCGTCTTCCCTTCCTTCAACTGTTATGAAGTCTCTCTCGCCACATCCGTCGTTACCTTCCCCGTCATCTGTTGGGACGTCATCTTTAACATCTGCTACTGATACATCGCACTTATCAGCGCAATCAACACTTCATTCGCCCGTTTCACCATTGACGCCACCTTTAGCAGGCCGATCAGCAATGCCTCTTGCTGTAACTCCACCTTCAGCGCTTCCTTCCCCTACTAGGTCGCTGCAGACTCCGCTTTCTTCTCGACGGATTGACACAATTCCCAGTCTGCAATTCTCTTCACTGTCAGGATCACAGACATCGCCAGAGCAGACGGAATTGCTGCATTCAACACTACCTCCGTCAACTACAACTCCAGTTCCACAGTCTCCACTTTCTCACGACGAGTCTCAATGGTCATCATCGTCATCACGACCAGCATCGGCTACATCATTACCTCTTCCTCTTTCCGTTGACGAGTCTTCATTCTCTTCGTCAGCATCGGTTGGATCATCGCCAGGGTCAGGAACATTGTCTCCCAGTCAGCGGTCAGCTCGCTCGCAGAGTAGGGCGTCGGGCAGAGCCAGACTTACTCCGGAGGAATTACTTCCCTCAGGTGCACGACAAGCTTCATGGTCTGTGAGGAGGGAACTCAGGAGGCGACTGCGCGATGACCAAAAGGCCACCCCAAACAAGGATTGAAGACCCTCCCATCCACTTTTTAGGCTCTGGTTGGCAGTTTGTGATTATCAATATTCTCTATTCGATAACACTCTTGGCAGTTACATCTCCGTTGTGACGTCTCATGTTTATTCTCAGCGTACATTTTAAGATATTTCTTACCACAACGCATGTGCTAATGTTTTAACCTGAAATGCATTTAACAAATTTGACTTCAAGCAACTCGAGTTGCTTGTGGATGACTTTATCCTTTTATGCATGAAGTTTTATTTTGCCTTGAACGTTTGCCTTACATATGTGGTGATCGTTACCACAGTAATATTTTAATATTCCTGACGCATCATTACAATGTGTATATCATGCCCGTGATACCCATTTCCATACTTTTAGCAAATTTATGATACGATGCGTCTGTAATTTCTTTATTGTACGAGGAACGTTATTACAACAAACTTACTCCTGTAACTCTGAGAACGCTTTAGAGTTTAAATTGGTGCTTTGTACCACACTCCTTACAAAATTCGCCATTATAAATGAAATCTGTATAGATTAGTCATCTTTACTCGTATTTAGTTATATTTTTGTAATATGGCTTCTTGACATAATCATTCTCAACGATGTTTGGAGTACAAATTTCAAGATGGTGTATTCGACAGTTTTGATAGTTCAGTTACTGGTTTTAACGATCTTTGTACGATTGGCCATTAAATAGGTCTCAATCATTCACTTCAAAGTTTTTACTGCTGCCCCTTTCATGTCCTAGCAAAGGAGAGGACGCAGTGTTTATAGCTTTGTTCCCGTACATGAATGTTGTACTTCTGGCTTTCTAAACCAGCAGTGAGTTCTTAACTATATTAAAACAACGAAAATATGTTGTGCAGTTTTAGGAATCTGGGATCATGATAATACTTACCTTAGTAGTATAAGGATCCCGACGTCGCGTCGCTGAAAATGCATTGATTGCATCCCTTGCCGCTACCAGTTTGATTGGTTTACACGATTTTTTTTCCCCTCATAACAGATACTTAATAAAGTTGAATTGTAAATATTGTAACGAATATTAACGCTAAGTGCTGTTAAATGTTTTATAACAATAGTGAGAAAAATATTTTAATTTTTAATTGTAAAATAAAATCCAAATCTATTTTCATGAAGGTGATTGTTTTATATAACATATTATATAGATAATTCAACCTACATTGACACTGACAAACTTGGCAACAATTTACTTTACCTTCACCAGCCTAACAGTTTTTTAATTTATTTTGATGTAAGTAACACCTTTAAATTGCCATCATTGGCGCGTTTGTAGCTTTCGGACACTTGAAAAGTGTATACTTGCAAATTCCAACATGGCTCGGAACAGAAATAACACCAGAAGAATGGTGTTGTAAAAACACCAGCGGGGAAAAAAATTGCAACACCCGCAAGTATCGTGTTCATCTGAACATGGGAATATATGAATGCTGAGGGTTTGTGTGTGTATGATAAACTGTTCACGTTCATCGGACAGCGGACGTAACCACACACGTCTATTGGTGCGCACGCTGTGTCGACTCTGTCAGTCACTGCATGGAAGGTCGTGTAAACCTTCAGGTGAGAGTATAGCCATGCCACGCCGACGCATACCTACAGGCATTTGACAGGGTCGCATTGTGGGTCTAAGAGAAGCTGAATGATCCTGTCGACAGAGGGCTGTACATGTTGGTCGCAATATATCAATGGTGTGCCGCTGCTTTTGGCATTGGTCTACGGAACATTCCCACACCCCTCGACTAGGTTATGGACGGCCGCGCAGTATAAACGCACGTTAAGGCCGACGCATTGTTCGAGCAGAGGTGGCCGAACGAACAGCATTCAGAGAAGTGATCCGGGCACAATTGTAGACCCTGGAGTGTCAGCATGGACCATTGGGAACCGTCTGCTGGAAACTGGACTAAACTAACGTGTGCCTCTGGCCAGGCTACCTCTTACACAATAGCGTCGTTCACGAATACTCTGTAAGACTAGAGGACGGAATGGCACTTCAGTGATGAGAGTAGTTCATGTATGTTGGTGGTGGTCGTGTACGTGTGTGACGTATCATCCAGTGTGCATTCACCCCCGGTCACACAAACTCCCCCCCCCCACCCACCATGAAAAGGTTTCTTCGTGTGGGGGGGACAACAAAACTCGTGTTCGCTTTTGGTGTTTGTGGGAAAGGAAAACTGTGCTCGCTGCATCGGCATGCTGTTAATCAAATACTGCTACCATTCCTTCGTCATTGTAGTATGGCACTCCAAGTTGGAATTATCAATAACAGAATAAACTTGATAAAACTCGGGCGTCAAGCATGTGTTATTCAAGTGCTGTATTAACTTTTTATTCAATGTGCAAAAAGTACTGTCTATTTAAACAAAGTAGGCATTCATTTATTTGAGCACAGTGGAAAGAAGTTAATTATTGAATTGTATGAACGTCGCTATTTCAAGCCGTCGTTTGTGAGGGACAACGGTTTGTTTTCACCATGGCGCCCGATTAAGGCGTGCGAACAATAGGCGAGACAGGCGGCTTACACTTTGCAGGAGACTAATGGTTAGGACGCCCTCCCACGCTGTAACCCACACGATAAAACTGCGGGAAGAATGGAGCAATCGCAATTCAACTATACCATGTGACTTCGGATCACCTTTCCAGCACCAATCACTATAGTTCTTACGACTAAATTCTGGAATGTGTTCCGCATGTCCCCGAGATGCTGGCAGGGTGGGGCGAGAGTTTAGTTGTTAGCAGAAGACGCGACGAGAGCTCATTCTGTTCTGCATTCTCGTTCTGGATTCTGATTCTGGATTCGGCTCTGGACCCCGGTCCGGCATTCGGTTCTAGACTCCAGCCGAGGGCTGATCAGCTGGCTTCCGGGAGGAGTCTGTCGCTGCCAAGCGCTTTCGGTTTCCGAACGCTGGAGAGCTTCTTTCCTGCGCGAGCCCGTCTCATACCACACCGCCAGTTGCCGCAGACTCAATTGGTAACGTGTTGAGTCATCGTAGCCATAGCATGTGTATTTTAGGAAACTGTTAGGGATCTGTAAGCGACTTGAGACATCAATGCTCAGAGTTGATGAGTGAAACCCACGGAGCTAGCAGGACCAAGTATATAAAAGGCCTACTTATATAAAAGGCATGTTTGTCTGGAATTGTGTGTTCATTCAAAACTTTGTACTGCCTCTCAGTTGCTTTTTCAAATGGCATCTAAGAACCATTTGTGGCGTCTGCCGTATTAGCATCATAACTCAAACTGAATTTGGATTCTGTTGTCACGAGGTTATAATGATGTAACTTGAATATTGTTTGTTCGTGTAATTTTGATATTAATTATTTAGGTTGGATTCAACGTAAAGCTCATCATTTGTTTGCTTGCATAATTGGCTAATTGTAGCTTGGGCGTTGGTTTACCACATATACAATGTTTGTAAGTTATGTTTAACGTTAAATTCGCCCGGGCATGTAATTGCGAGCGATCATCAATAAACATCTCATTGTGGTAATTTACCTGTGATCCTGGAAAATAATCAAAGTTCTTGCAGTATATTAAATTTTAGAGCACCTATAAAATTAAACTTTCAATTAATAGTACACAGAAGGTGATAATTAAGGTTTACTATGCTTCTAAAGTTAAATCATATTACTGAAGGGAAAGTACCCCTACAATAGGAAGGCGATGTGCTGTTGCAGCAGGATAATGCAACTCCACATATAGCTGCAGCAACGAAACTGCCCTGGCAGGGAAGATCACCAGATCTCTCCCCCTGTTGAAAACTTATGGGACATGATGGGACAGCAACTGGTGTGGTCTCCTTGGCCAGCCACAACCATTGCTGAATTACGGCAACTGGTGCTTGGGACCAGGGCCCGCTCTAGCGGTTTTGCAGCCCCGGACAAATAGACAAATTGCCGCCCCTTAAGATTATGTAGAATTATATATTTTTTTAAAAAATAATTAATTTTTAATCGAATAAAATATTTAATTTTAAATTTTAATAAAATCGTATATTCATAAATAAACTTATTGAATTTTGATCTAGAGGCACAAAATAGAGAAATTAATTATGATATCTGTACATAGCCACAAATTAACCGTATTTTTACGTTTTTAAATGCTATTACAGATGGATATTAACACAAACAATCTAAATTCCATTATTTTGAAAATAAAACGAGATTACATCAAATACGCTAAAATCACAACAAACTTTTTTTCTTACTTTCAGGTTGCGAATTTTTTATTACATCTTAAAATTTACTTCATCAGCAATTTCATACTTAATTGCCAAAATGGCTAAATCATTAAATTATCAATTTCTTGGTTTTCGTAAATGCTTAGAAAGGGGTCGTATACATCTCCCAAATTGAAATTTTAAAGGTTTTAATGCCTCTATCCTCTCTATCCTACTCTCCCATCTAGTGTCACTCCACGTTTTCAAAGTTGAACCCTGAACATGCTTTAAAAGTATTGCCCATAGAAAAGTAGATGCCAAAAAGAATAAATATATTTTTTGGACCATGTTGAAGAAATTAGCGGCTTCCAAGGATGTTTTTGCCATTAATAACAAGATTGAGAGAATGGCTACTACACGCGAATTATATTGTTTAATTCTAAATTGCACTCCTGCTTTATTGCCCCTCATATTGGACCCGTTGTCAGTACCTGTCCTCTGATATCCTGCATATTTAAACACAAGTCATAAAGTTCTCCAACTATAATGTCAGACATTTGTTTTCCTGTGAATCTTTCGACTGGTAAGAAGCCTTAAAATCTTCCATTAATTTTAATTTCAACATCAGGATTAAATTATTGGTTGAAACATATCTGATTACAAGAGTAATTTGGTGTATTTTACTAAAGTCAGGAGTACAGTTTAAAATTATGTAAAAATATTTGATTTTTTTATTTCATTAATAACATGAGACTTTATGCACTTTGATGCAGCAGATCTACTATTCCGGTTTGTATATTTTTCCCAAAATATTGAGCTATAGTCTTTACTTTTTGAGCTCTCAACGGACGTGCTCTTCCATAATGGGATCGTATTAAGACAGTAAGTCAACTATTTTTAAGAAATTACCGGTATTATGCATCAAATACTTGTCGCTTGTACCTTGAAAAACCAGTCAACTTTTACCAAGCATTTGGTAACTACAACGATTCCTAGAAGCACCTCATTCCAATGATTTATTTCGGCATTAATAACTCTATGAGTGGCAGCATCTACAGTTTTACAACAATTTAATCTTTTTTGCCTGAATATGATTTTTCGAAATTTCATGCTCTTTTAAAGTTTCGTCGAGGTGCTTCCAATTTTTAAAACCCTCCTTTGAGAGAGAACTAACTAAACAACTGAAAATTTTGCAACAGAAGCAGTAACGCAGTAGCTAATCTCGCAATATTTGCTCTGCGTTGCTGAAAATTCGTGCATAATATTTTGCGCTAAAACTTCGATCTGTGTCATTGGAAGGAAATTTGTAATTATGCAATAGTTTAGGTGGACCTTGCCTTACTCAAAAGCTTCTTACGGCGTCTCATAAATTCTTGGCCACAAAGTTTTAGAACGCTTTCTGAGAGTCTCACGTTGGTCAGTTCCAGTTGGTGTACAAACTTCGTTCATTTATTCGCTATTATTCTCTGACGATTCTATACTTCTTTTGTATCCCGACCTGATATTGGATTCTAAGAGTTGTTTGGTAAACCCTGAATACAGTATATTTTTTTAACGCGCCAGATTGATTCTGCCTTACGCTTCCTTTCCCACCATTCTTTTTTTGTACTGGTAACCAGATAGTTTCCTTTGACCGTCAGACATTTTGGAAGAGGCGTGCACGTAACTCAAACAATGTACACTATAAAATAATATAAAAAAGTAAATATTTATCCTTGCTCTAAATAAGCTAAAACCACAACTAAGATAAATTATTCTCAGTCGATATAAAAAAAATATTTATGCACAAAACAAAATATTTTCCATACCCTGTGAACATAAAAGAAAGTCTAGTGTTACTACACAGTCAAAGCTTATTCGCGGATGATACTATCCGTAAATTTGCTGCAAATACAGAAACCGTGTATACAGAATGGCAATTTCTATAGGCTTAAACGGAATAGGTTCCATGTTCACAAACAAAAAAATGATGTTGTGGAGTGATTGTGACGCAATGCACTTATTAAACCAACTGACAAAGTTATTCACATTCACTAAAGTAGTTAATGAATTTCTTTTTGTTGAGACGATTTACAAATGCAGCAATTAGAGTATCTGTAAACCGCATTCGTATATATAATAAACATCATGGATTATTATATATTAGCAGTTAGCATTCGAAATTAAATATAATAATGGTATGTGAAGTAACTAATCGGTAATCAGCAGCTGGTAATATTATTTATTTATTAATGATTGTAACTGTCCACACCCAATAAACTACAGTATTTTCACAAGCGATCAAAGGTAGCGTATGTAATTTAACCCAACCAAAACACTTACAATGCCTGTATCTAATTTGTACAGCAAATCTGTGAGGTTCGGATTACGAAAAGAATTATTATGCAAATTATTCCACTTCGATTTCAAATAACTAAGATCCATATTGATTTGGTTAATCAATTCAATAAAATAAATACTCAGCATCTCCCGCCAAGCACTATCGATTCCATGTATTAGAGCCTAGCTGCAATGCGAAAAACACTCCTTTTCACGCGTGTCTAGTCGTTGTGCGACGCGCCTATGTCGTATATCCAACTAAATCACAGTTTAATCATAGATGTACTTACCTTTAGAAATTATGAAATCCTGAAGTAAAATTTTATGAACTTTCTACTTATCACTAATAACGTAATAGTAAGACTAATGCTGTTGTGTAATGAAACCACTTTTGTAATTAGCAAGTAATAAGCAAATTGAGACAACAACGCGTTCTACTCGCGTGGCTCAAGGGCCAATTCACACAGAAGAGACGAGGCGCGGACCTCGGGCTGAGACATGGCGCGGACGCGGCGCATTTTGAAGTTGCTCCTATGGCGGAATTCACACAGAGGCGGCGAGGTGGGCAACGGCGCGCCCCTTGAGGTCCGCGCCCCGTCTCTTCGAAGTCTCGAGGGGCGCACTCAAATAGCTAAGAACTGTAAGTTTTTAACGAAAGAAAAAATCGGTATGTGGATTTTTTTATTAATTGGGTATTTAACCCATTAATATTATTAATATTTTTCTCACACTTACAGCCGAAATGGCGCCCCTAAATTTTAGCGCCCCGGGCAAATGCCCGGCTTGCCCCCCCTAGAGCGGGCCCTGTTGGGACGGTGTATCGCAAGATGCCATTCGCCATCTGTATGATTGTCTGCATACCAGAATACAAGCCTGTGTTGCAGCCCGAGAAGGGTACACGGTGTACTGATGGGACATCACGTACAGTGAAATGCCTGCTAAATTTCCTCAGAATTTATGTAATGCTACCATGATGCATATCTCTCACTTTACTTTTCACTAAATTGCGATTGTCCTTGAGGGTGTTGGAATTTTTTTCTCGCTAGTGTATGAATGCGGAATACTATCACCAAAAACAATGACGCAGCTATCAGCTCCATAAAACTTACTGAATATGATAGTTTGCACATACAGAATAGGATGTGGAGCATCTTGTGGGTGCAGGTAAAGTAGATTAAATTGCACTGTAGCTTGCTTAGAATGCAATGGCAATAGCTGTACTAATACAACACCTTTCATCTAAATGAATGAGGTCGACGATGACTATAATGATGCAGATATGCCGTATGCGGCCGAATTCCTTCCCGTTCCTTGTTCGCAGTACCATTCCGCCTTTCGAGACTTCGACCTCGATGTCGAGGCGTAGAGTCATAAGTAAAAAAAAAATCATATAGAATCGAAAATTATTATTATTATTATTTTACTTATGGCTAAACTCCTCCTCGACGTCGAGGTAATCAGTGGCGGAATGGGACTGCGGACAAGGAACGGGATGGAATTCAGCAATGGCATTTTAAAGGAAGCATCACGGAATTCGCCTGGAGTGATTAGGAGAAACCATTGAATTTCCAAATATAAATGCCCGGATGGGGATTCGAACCGCCGTTCTCCCGAATGCGAGGCCAGAGCGTTAACAGCCCATCCACCACGCTCGGTTTATTTTTCTAAAATTCTCGTCTTATTTTTTTTATTGTATATTTTACCTATTCTTTTCAGTATTTAGTTTGAAATGTGCGACTTGCCCTATTATAAACTTTTTATCGTAAATTTATTTTTTTGCTGCGAAATTAAATTAAGATCAAAACTACTAATTAAAAATAAAATTTATTATATATAAAATTTAAATCTTTACTAATTTTTTCTTGATATTTCAATTTTTCAATTGTCGTAACAAATTGTAATTAATAGCGGAAATTTTTTTACTTAAGCCTTTAACAATTAAATCGAGCAAGTTTTACGGAAATCCATTAAGAGGACCCTGGTTCAGAGATTTTTTGATTTGTATTGCGGTTCTCCTCTAAACGCCTTGATAGCAAAAAATAACGAACAACGTAGTTTGTTTTTGATTTTGACATTAGAACTTTTTCGGAGAGCCACTCGTGTTTGGTTTTGGGTATAGTACTGGAAACTATCAGGTTTCGTAGCCAGTGATGACATTGTTTAAAAAGTTCATCGCTTAAACGAAATCGGTTTGTCTCCTGTTCGTCGTTCAAAAGTTTGACACTAATTTCGCGCAAACATTCCAGATGTTCAAATCGTCGGTCACAATTTCGAAACGGTGGTGAAAGCAATGACTTTCTTCTGAAATCAATTGAATAGTGAGATGTCCATGGGTGTCCAAAATCTCTCGCTTATTGCACATTCGTCACTTTGAGAATTTTATTGCAATCCTTGGCAATAGCTTTCTTCAACTTGCCCCATTTTTCCCCTTGTACAACTTGGGCAATTCAATAATTTTTGAACTGCCTCTGGCATAGTCGCCAAAAGTCTCTTTGATTATAGTGAAAGTCTCGGTTTGTGTCCTGCGTTTCACGCAGAAACTTCACGAAGTAGCGCTGCTTGAGTTTAAGATTAGAGAGTACAAAGTGAAATGGAAATCAGTTTTCAGTCTGGCATGGACGGTTAAAATCTCTTATATACATATATAAGAATGCACAAATTGATATCATTGCCTCATACAGGAAGCTGCAAATTGGCCGCAATTCACACTAGGACTCCAGTTAAATTACTTTCCTACTGTTCACCACTAGGAGTCTGAAATGTCTAAGGTCCTTATTGAAAACATTAATTCCAAGATTATTTAGGAAATAAATAATAATCGAGGTAAGGTATGACAGAATCAAGTCTCAGACTTTCCATGTACTTTTAATCGAAAGACTGATAAAAGAAATTTGATGACTATGTTGAACACCACAAGTCTGAAAATGGGCTCATCATAATTACTGTCCGCCTTCCTCATTTCGGCTATCCCTTTTATCATTTCACCATATTTACCCACTTCTACCATGCATCTGTAATCGGTATGTATGTTGTCACATATTTTTATCATCCCACCTAACCTTAAAAATGCACTTCATATATCTGGGTTCGCACACAGCTTCAGCCAACAACTCGAAACACTGCAAACCTCTGAGACAGAGGACCTCCGTATAGAAAATGGAAGCGGAGGCCGCAGAGTATAAATATCGCGGAATCGGAAGTTGGTAGATGCGGACGGTCGGTTTCGCGAGTGCCTAGTGTGTAGTAGAGATGGGTCGTTCGCGAGTGTACTAGTTCTTTTGAAAGGGCGTGTGAGCTGTCGCTCAGTAAAAGTGAACGATAGTTCTTCTTGGTGGCCGTAATGACGGTGTATCGGTCGTGATTGAACTTAACTTCAATCGAGTGTGCGCCAACAATAAATCGGTTTCGGCTTTGCCACTCTCGCCCCGCGGCCCGACCCATGTTTGGTCTCTGTTCCACGCCGTTTAATGACGTGGGGTGAAATAAGGGGGGAGTGTGGGGTCCGACAAAATCTCATGAAACCTCACTAAGGGGGCGGGGAGGAGGGGAAACGGAAATCTCACGTGAGGTTTTGAAATTCTTGTAGAATTGCAGAGCTAAAAGAAAAAAAGTCTACAAATGACGCGAAAGTCGATTTTAGGGGGTATTTTGGTCAGAAAACCCGACCTTAGGGAGGGGGGTATAACCACCATTCGGAGCACGAGACCTAAAAAAAAAAAAAAGGTTTCACCAGAGGGGGGAGTGTCCGGAATTCCGGAAAACGCCTCACGTCATTAATGGACGCCGTCAAGGTCGAGAAGTAGTTCGTCGCGACGTTCTCAGAGTCCAGCGCTCAGCACAGCGCGGAGCAGTGCCACTGCGGAGCTAGTTCTTTCGAATATGACGTCCCGCTCCGCTTCTCTTTGTATATTACGACTACAAGCGTGCCTTGTGAAAGATTATTCTCAAACGCTCGACAAATTCGCATTGAAAAATTAAGTAGGCTGCTGACTGGCCAAATAAGTAAAATTTTATTTGTGAACAGTAACCTTCATTTCATTTAAAGCAAATTGATTGTACTTTGTGTCTGTAAATAAATTAATGTAAAACTAACAATCCTCAAACTATATCTCAAATATTCCAAGTAATCCGAACAATATTTAATTGACGCTTTGAAATGGCCTTTTCTGCGTTAAAGTAATCCGGTAGTATTTAAGAAACAAAAATGTTTCAGAATAAATGCAATAATAAATAAAAATTACCAATGTGAGATTAACCTAAGAAATGTAAATAAAACGAACAGATACTACACTCAAAATTGATATAACTGCTCTTTTTGTTTAAACTGAGCTAGTGAACTGGTGAACCATTGAAAAGAACTAGTGTGATCAAATGAGGACCGCTCTTTTTAGTGAGTCACTTGGCCAACCTCTAGTGTGTAGGCCTAAATAGACGGGAATATCAGATGAATTACGTATGGTAGTGGAATATTCACAACAGTAATGCCTTTAATTTTTGAATTACTTTAAGAATATTGCACTGTGCATAAGACAAAATTAAAGTTTTGAGTTATTAAATAGTGGTGATTATTATAAATGAATGCAATTTTTCTCGGCGTTGTTTATTTATAAAAGTTTTTCTGGAAACAAACCGAGTAATATTATTATTAATACACAATATTTCGGCGACTTTATTTTCCGTCACCATCTTCAGGTGAGGTTGTAAGTCTTGAAGTCTGCCTTGAAGTCAGCCTTGAGCGTGTTGTTTGTAAACTGGCATGGCAACGACAGATGTTATGTTGCCTAGCAGCATCTCAGATGTCATTAGACGCCCGCGGAACACAAAAAGCAGAGCGTTGGTGACGAGCAGCCTCAATTACAGGAATCTATGCATTACTTATATGGAATCCACAATCCCTGTTAACCAAATCAGACGCGAGGCGAATTTCAAATGCTTCTTTAATGACGCTGTCCCAGAAGCCTCTCGCATGTGTCAGCACCTTAGTCGCTTCGAAATCGAAACCATGTCCTTCAGTCAAACTATGTTCCGCCACTGCTGATTTGTCTTTTTGCCCCAGGCGAACATGTCGGGCGTGTTGAAAACAACGTTGTTGTACGCACCGTATGGTCTGGCTAATGTATTTCTTTCCACATTCACACGGGATGCAGTAAACTCCGGGTGTACGAAGGGCAAGGTCATCTTTTGGAGAGCGCAAAATGTTTCTCAATTTTGGTGGTGATAGGAAAATGGTCTTAATGCCATTTCTTGCAAGGACTCTTCCGACCCTAGATGTTATGGCGCCAAAGTACGGCAAGAAGGCTAATTTATCGTGTGGACCATTTTCGTGTTTATTAGGCCTGCGTTTCATTTCCCGGAATGCCAACCGTATCTGATGTTCATTGTACCCATTCTTTCTGAAGGTATCACGTAGATGTTTTAACTCACAAGGAAGGCTGTCTTTATCACATATTGCCCGCGCTCTGTGGACAAGAGTAGTTAGTACTGTCTTGCATTGTGCCGGATGATGACTGTGCGCGTTTAGGTACAGGTCCGCGTGCGTTGGCCTATACAACCGGATTTTACTGCATCCCGTGTGAATGTGGAAAGAAATACATCGGCCAGACCATACGGTGCGTACAACAACGTTGTTTGGAACACGCCCTACATGTTCGCCTGGGGCAAAAAGACAAATCAGCAGTGGCGGAACATAGTTTGACAGAAGGACATGGTTTCGTTTTCGAAGCGACTAAGGTGCTGACACATGCGAGAGGTGAGTGGAGACTTTCCCGGCGTAGTGATGAAATATAATCTTACTAGCAGTTACCCGCGACTTCGTCCGCGTTGAAAAGTGTTGTAATATAAGATTTTCTTGAGAGGTCTGGTTGCTCAGTGGTTAGGGCGTCCAACTGGAGATGGAAAAGTCCCCAGCTTGAATTCCAGTCTTGGCGAGGATTTTCAAAGGTCCCTAGCTCGACCTTCACCTCTGGCATAGGTTGGTGTGTGATGTGAATTACGCCAGAATGCTCACTTTGTTCTGATTCCGTGTTGAACTGTGGGTCCTCTATGTCCGGTAGGATTACTGGGTTACGTTAAGAGGCTACGAAAGGGACTGATTCCGGAGACGTAAAGAAGTCTTGTCACCAGGTCAATACGACCATACAGTTTATTTAAGAGCTATTTTTATTAGTAATAGTAGTAATAAATGTTGCAATAAAATAACAAAAATCTATTTATGTTCCACAACTACTTCACTGAATTGATAAAGCAGTAAAAATATTCAGTTTGTAAGGAGTATTTTCAGTTTAATATATCCGTATATACAATATTGAGGATTTGTCTCCTAGGTTTTGGTTATTTTCATAGCCCTAGTTTTCTTAAATTTCTTGGAAATATTTGAATTTCGTTTACCCAACATCTCTTAAAATTAATAATTTCATCACGCGAATAAAAATGAATATAGTTTTAATTAATGGAAGCTCAAAACGTCAAAATATTAGCAATACATTGATGGAATAGACTAAATATCAACAACAAAAAAATACTAACATCCAAACAGCAAATAAATACTTAAGTGGCCCAAGGACGTTCATTTCCATTAGTAAAATTGCGATACTAAAAATGAATATTTTGATTTGCATTGAGTACTGAAAAAAAAATCTTTAAAAAAGAAGAACTTAATTTCCTCTTTGAATATTTTTTTTTTTTTTTAGGATATATTGGTTCCATCAACAGAAATTTACATATTATAGTAGTAAGTATAGTAGTAATTGATTCTTTTATCCATAATAATCAGAGGTATTGCGGTAATGGTTTCTCTATCTCTGGAAACAACTGAATTGCCTATATACCAGTTTACTATAGTTCATTCGTTTCGATCCATTAATTCTGCGCTAAAATATAAATTTCAATATTAAAGTAGTAATAGATTGTTTCTTCATATTCGGTTTCTTATTCTGCATACAGAATATAATGACTACCGGCGATTACCACTCCGCTTTTCCGCCACTCCACTACGGTATCTGAATAAAACATTGATAAATTTAAAAAATTTACTTCGGGCAACGCCGCATGGTTCTGCTAAATCGTCCAAGCTTAATATAGATCTTTTGATACAATATCGGTACAAAGCGATACATGATGTCACTAAAATGGCGCTCATGAAAGAAGCTTAATAACTAATAATGTTTCAGTTCTCATTCTGGCCCAGGCTGCGTTTTAAAATTACCGCTAGAAAATCAAAGCTTCTATCACTCGCACATTAATACATTAACTATATTGTATGTTAGTGACGTCATGAATAGCGAAATAAACTTTACTTATTATTAACGCAGTAAATTAAATACTGAATACGTCTAAAACTACATTCAGCCGCATGAACTATGTCGTCAGCTTCATGACAGTTATTGAGGTAACGTAATTAAAAAATTTATGCTAAAATGCTTTTAACTTACAGTGTACAACGGAAAGTCCACAATTCTCTACGATCGTTAATATTGCAGGTCAAATGTACATCGCGATAAAGTTAATTTATTGCTCGTGATTTAGTAAGGTGTATAATGAAATTAATTGTGATAGTAATTTATGATATACTAATTAGGAATTTTGATACAGAAAATTCTGTTACCACTCGAAATGTAGGTCCAGAGCATTTAATGTGTTGAGATGTGTTCGTATCGTTTGATTTTGTAGCGGCAGTATTAGCAGAAATGTGGTTTGGTTGAAATGCTGCCTGGACCAGAATGTTTTTTGTTACAGCAGATGGCAGAAGGAATTTAGTTGTTATGCTCCCTGCAAATGAGGTGTATTGTGTTGTAAACGACTTTCAGTGTTACTTCATGAAACAATAAGTTTCTACATTAGCACATTGAATACATTCGTTTTAAGTGTAGCGTTCGATAGATATTTGCAGAATATTGAACAATAAATAATAAGCAGTACTATTCGTACAAAAATTCTTAACAAAAAATAAAAAGGGTTAGTTAAGTTTTAAATTTCGGCAAAAATAATTTGTAATACACAGACTGTATAGTAACAAAAAAGAAACAGGAAATAACCGAGATAGAATGGAATCCTTTACATTTTTATAAATACCGTACGACATTTGGGGCACGACCATTTTGCACTTTCAGTGAACCGACTTTCGTGCTGGTATACTCATAGCATTTTACTTTTTTTCCAAGCTTTGATTTTTTATATTTATTATAACGCATATATTACGAACGAAATTATGGTTAATATTTGATATGTCATAGTATTTTATGTACGCAAATGAAAACATCTCTTTGCGAACTTGACAATACCTACCTTTCTTTTTTTAATTTAAGGTTAAGAACAGATTTATATTTCCTGCTTGTCAAGTGCGTCAGTTTTATGGCTTTTAAACTAAACACAAACTTGCATATGTAAGTAGGTTTTTGCTATTATTTCTGACTTTGAGAAGTAGTGTTTGCGATTTACTTAAAAAGCAAAGAGTAAACGTGGCACGGCTATCTACGGAGTAGGAAACTCTTTGTTGCTTCCGAATTGATATTAATGGCAATTTCTAAAAGAACTATGCGTTTTTGCGGGATAAAATCTATCCTGTTGCACTTCGCACGCAATTAACTGACTTCATGCCAAATTTCATTCAAATATGTTGAGTTATTAAGGCGTGATTGACTGCCAACGTACATCCAAACACACATCCGAACTTTCTCATTTTCTCATTTATAGATATATAGATTACATGCGAGAGGTTTCTGGGACAGCGTCATTAAAGAAGCATTTGAAATTCGCCTCGCGTCTGATTTGGTTAACAGGGATTGTGGGTTCCAGATAAGTGATTCATGGATTCCTGTTATTGAGGCTGCTCGTCACCAACTCCCTGCTTTTTGTGTTCCGCGGGCGTCTAATGACATCTGAGATGCTGCTAGGCAACATAACCTCTGTCGTTGCCATTCCAGTTTACAAACAACACACTCAAGGCTGACTTCAAGGCAGACTTCAAGACTTACAACTGCACATGAAGTGGTGATTATTGTTAGGCCCATCGCTCTTGTATTGGTATTAAAATAGCCATTTAACATACTCGTGTTCTTATCAGCTTTGACACTGTACTTTCCGCATGCCTTTGCAATCACCGAGTAAAGCTAAAGCAGCTTGGAGACTACAGACGATCGTGTAACATACTTTTGGTATGTTAAAATTAGAGCATACCGACAACTAGGTAGTAATACAAGCATTCCACATGTACCATGTTTTGTAAAATCTTGCACAGAACAAGCTTACAACACGGTCTAGGGGAAAATTATCGTATTTAGGATTTTTATACAAACATTTTTTGGCTCGAGCGCATGGCGCAATACATAGAGGCAAAATAATACTGTCGTATTGGTGAGATAGAGGGTGGGGGGGTCATTAATTTATAATCTGCACTACTTAGATTCAGCGAAGCATTAAATTTAACAAGTATCCCGCTGTTTGTAGAGTCGTTTAATTTTCTCGGGTTAGAAGCTGTAAATTGGTCACTGTGTTTCAGAAGGAAACGTGTTCGTCCCTGTGCAATATATTCAACCGAGTGCTGAACTTTCCGGGATTTTTATTAATGGAAAACATATGTTAATCATTGCGCGAAGTGTGTGCAAATGAAAGAGTAATATAGTACTGTGATTTTAATGATTATCTGGTAAATTCTTCCATGGTGGAATCTTCTGAGAGAAATATACATTATAACACTGATCGGCGAGTCTACATAAAGATAATTGTTCGCTGCTATTAACACAGTTTATCTTTGACTAATATAATACTGTTTCATTAGTCCTGAGATAATTTCTAACCTTTCGTGAGTTACGGAGGAAGGTTGTAAGAGGCCATCGATTGAAGGGTCCATCATATTCACTCTTTGCTCTCAAGGTAAGGTATTTATTTTATTTTTTATTTTTTCGCTTTATGCCTCTTCGAGGTCATCAGAGGCGGGAAAGGAATGAGGACGAGGAACGGGAAGGAATTCGGCCATGGACTTCTTGAAGGTATTCGCATTTGCCTGGTGTGATTTCGGTAAACCATGGAAAACAGATCTGAAGCACACTTGAATTGTTTGAAGGGTTGTGTACATTAATGGTAGTTTCACAAGCCCCACCCACTAATGATGTCCGCTGGCACAATCCGTATCCCCATCCACTACTCAGGAAATCCCTCTTCCCTTAGATTAATTCGGATCAGAGTCCAATTTCAGCTGTGGTTTGCGATAAACATTTTGCAGGAACGAGAGACCAATCAGCTTATTCATGTTAAGGCCTAATTTTTTAACAAAATTTTTAAATAGATGAAGAAATTCCTTCAGCATCCAATGTAGTAAGCTCCATAAACCTTAAAAATTCTTCTTTTACTGTAAGTTCTCTTTCTCGTCTGCAAATCTTACTCCCACAGACAGTTACTCTTTTCCACTAATGTCAGCCGTTTCAACTACTAGTAATGAAAACGCTGATGATCTGTTTACCTCATCAGCAATCTCGTTTTGTATCACAGAGCCACATGTACTTATTAAATCGTTTTGCAATCTATTTAAATTTCGCTTTTCCACAATAGTTTTGCATATGATCCTCCAACACTTTGTCCCCCGCACTTACTCCAAACAAAAGTAAATCCTGAAAGTTTCCTTCGCTCAAATTCTATTCTGTAATGGATATGTTATGAGTGCCACAGAAAATTAAAGTAGCCAGAATTGATTTCAGTTTTTTTTGTGTTGGAATTTATAAGCTCCATGATCCCACTATCCAACTGTTCGATCACGTTTTTCTTTCTCATTTCTAAGGACTCACAAAAACTTTTTGCCTTACTCGTAGATTCTAGATGCCAACTGCTCTTTTCATGGCCTCGAGCATCTTCTTGAAACTGTTTGTAATCTTGATGAGTCTGTATTACGAATGCACCAAATATACCTCTTTTTAAAACAGGTTTGAAAAGACTACAAAACTTAACAAAGGCCCCCGTTCAACTTGGGCGAGTATATTAGTACTAGTATTTCTGTAGCCAAGTTTTTTAAAAAAGCCTGTGAAAGTTTTTTTTCTCATCAATGTCCTTTTTGAAATCATAAGTCATATTTGGAGCATGTATGTTTGTTATTAATTGATACTTGACATCGTCTGACATTGAATCATTTATTTATTCACCTGCTAACCTGATTAACTGCTAATGAACTAATTTCTGACTCAATTAGGTCATAATGAGTGAGCCACTATTTTGCGAGATCAATGTGACAGTATACTCACCGAATATTGAGAGAAAAGATGAAGCCTGATACTAGCAATGAATAAACACGGTGGTATTGCCGGTTGAGGGTCGACAGGGGCAAGATCAAGGCTGTGACGAAGTATCTTCAGTTCATCAAACCAATAATGACCTTAAGATGGAAGACGTAGTCTTTGAGAGAGGGCGAATATGAGTAAGACTAGATAAGGCTTTGATTAGGTGCTATAATTTTGGGATATATAGCAATGTCGGCGTATATTGTATATGTGCACTCGGCGCCTCACGTCGACTGCGAGCGCGACCCACAACCTAAAATGTGCGTCTCCTAGCGTAGCGCGAAGGTATATACAGTAGTATTGATTAACTGGCGGTTGATTTGAACCAGCATCATACGGCAGTTATGCTAAACTAGCAAGTTAATACTGTACTATTATGAGGGTTGGAACTTAAATAGTGGCAACACCGCTGTGGAGCCACTATGAAATGGAATCTACTATTTTCGTTGATAGCATACGTTGTTGACGTACTTACCTTACCTTACCTTACCTTACCTCCGACCAAATGGACTCGCCCGTCCCACGTCCCCGACGTGCGCACAATCGAGGGAAACGCAGTCACTTGTGAGCGAGTGGTCTAACATAACGGTGTCACTATGTTTTCGAAACAAGAACAACTTAGTTGGATCAAGATTGAATGTGTCAGAGGTCGTACAGCACGACAGTGTCATCAAGGTCTTCGAGACGTGCGGGGAATCGGCATTGCCGTACAGAACAGTGGCACGTTGGGTAAAAGCCTTTAACGAAGGTCGGCAAACTGTGGCAGACATGCATCGGGCAGGTCGTCCTAGCGTGTCTGAAGAAGTGCATACTGTTGCCACGTTAGTGGACAGTGATCGACGCCAGACGATTCGTGAGCTCGCCTACGAAACCGGATTAGCGCATACGACTGTGCTTCGCATCCTGAAGGAACGCCTGCGCATGCGAAAAATTGAAACACGATGGGTTCCGCATGAATTGACGGAAATACGGAAATGGATACGTTACGACGCTGCTCAGACGCACTTGGAGCGCAATGAGCGCGGAGGAGAGGCTTTCTTACGCCGTATTGTAATAATGGATGAGACATGGGCCACATCGTACGAGCCAAAACTGAAACGCCAATCCAACGAATAGCGTCATTATGGGTCGCCGCGAAAGCCGAAAGTGCGTCAGAGCCGCAGTATGGTGAAAGTTATGGTGATTCTCGTGTACGACTGTGATGGTGTTATCCTAACGCATTACGTTCCTCCACGGCAGACCGTCAATGCAGAGTATTACTTTTCGTTTTTGGAGCATCACCTGCGACCAGCTTTCCGAAAGAAGCGGCAACACTTTCTGCGCAACCCACACATCATTTTGCAAGACAATGCGCAGGCGCATACAGCGCAAGCTGTGGCTGCTCTGTTCGGTTGGTGGGACTGGGAAGTACTGTACCATCCACCATACTTCCGGGGCTTAGGTCCTTGTGTCTTTGATTTGAGTCCGAGGCATTCGCCTCAGAACTGTTCCAGAGATTCGACAGGCAGTAGGCCGCTCCATTCGCACCATCAACAGAACAGGCTCTTCTAACGGTATACTACGCCTTCCACATCGCTGGTAACGGGTTCTACACAACGCTGGTGACTACTTTGAAGGACAGTAACAGGTGCAAACATGTAACGCTTTTGTATCGGTTGTGAATAAATAGTTGCCACTATTTAAGCTCCAACCCTCGTATATATCAGGTTGACTAAAAGAATAAATAAAAGATAGTCGTGTACATAACACAAAATAAATAAAGCAGTTAATGTTGTAGTCGTGAACACTGCACTATATATATTCCCCGAGAACAAGGGCGGGGGGGGGGAGGTCGCCCCCCCCCCTGCTCCCGGGCATGGGCGCCAATGGTGTTATAAGAGAACTTCGATTTTCACTAACCCTGTTGATATTCCAATGGTTCTTGGTATTCCCAATAGTCAAACGTGATTTGTCATGCTCTGGTAGGTGTTAATTCTTCCCACTGTTCCGTAATTCACGCAAATATAATTGTTTTAAAGAAAATCGATATGCTTGAATACCTTGCTACATTTTGATTTCAGTATTTACTTCTATTCCATACCTCATGTTACATACAAAATTGAAATTAAAGATAGAAATGTTAATTTAACATTAAAATAGCTCTAAATGTGAATGTTCCTTTGAATCCTTGGGAATCCTATAATGAAAATTTAAAAATAATAATAATAATTTAGGTAGAATGATTTGTGACTTCAATTATTTATTCTTTTAGTCGTATTTTCAGAACACATTCGCTTAATATGTGTCAACAGTTGAACGTGTTTATTTTCGCATGAGTTAGTTCCTCGCGCTTAAAATAAACTATAAGATTTGCCTTTTAATTGTCTGATGACGAATCGCATCAAGAACCAATAGTAATTGTTGCAGATTTAAAAATGTAGTGTATGTGTAACAATGGCAATACACAGGTTTATCGCATAACAATTTACTCACAGCGGACTAAGTGTAGTGACAAGTTGAGAAGCTTAATTTCATACAAATTTCAAAATCGTGGGATATAATATAGATTTATTACATATTGTCGTGCAGTAATAAAAAAGAAAATTTAATCTTTGCGAAGTGCTTTTTTCAAGGAAAGTAGGAAAATTGTAAATTCGTAAATTCAACAAGAAGCGGAATAGAAGAGACTACGATTATATACAAAACAAATACATAATTATCACGAAAGGTCAGCGTGAACAAGCGGATAGCCCAAATACTGATGGCGAAGCTGAAGGGAATGCAGAGGAAGCTTTACTCAGCATAATGTCCTCTTTTTAGAAAAAAAAGGGAATAAAATATACTGAAGTACAAATATTTTTTTCCATAGGACATAAAAACACGGTTCAGTCTAATATTGTTACCTTGCGAGTAAGACCAACTTGCACCACGCTCGGCTCGCAATGTTTTGGGATTTCCAAGGAGCTATGTAAAAGCTGACAGATAAATACTTAAATCACCGTCTTAAGTAAAAAAATCTGAATGACAACCTGATGGTTGTGCGTAAGGTCTTAGGCAAGTAACGGACTAATAAAGAAAATATTCGGGCGTAGTGGTTTGGCAATCTTACCCGTGTAGATGTGTTTACGTTAGAGGTGGGCAAAAGAATCGTGAATCGATTCAAAGAGTCGACTCGTCTAAAAGAATCGTTTGCGGAATCGACTCACTTGGAAGAGTCACGGTTCACTCAAGAGTTGTTAAGAGGGAGCTCCGGAGCGGAGGCGTTGTTGCGCAATCGCTCACCGACTCGTCCAGGTTCTGAGTCGACTCCGAGTCGTTAACTCGACAATGTTTACGACTCTCGGCTCACTCGCTCTCGGCTCACTTCTGTCTTAATGACTCTTCCATGGATTCGGCTCTTTTTAACTCTTGATATCTGCGTAACTCGTGATTCCTTTCGATTCACAATCTTAGTTCCCACGGCGTGTTTCTTGGTTTGGCAACTTATTTGTAAGGAAATAAAGAATATTTATCTTTGGAACAGGAAAATTAAAAATATATTACAGAAATAAAAAGTTTTTTTTAAATTTAGGAATTTATTTCCTTAAATACACATTTTTCTAGTGTTTTTGGAACTAGTTAAAAGTTTTTGGTTTCCTTCCAGACTGTTATAGATGCTACCACAACACAGATTTAGATTTACAAATAAATTATCAATGAATTATAAGTCCTATAACTTTTATATTTTACCACAAATAAAGTATTTCCCGATTATTTGAGGACAGGGAAAAGTATACCGATTTCAGAGCCATCTGCTATTCCCATTTTGCGTGGGTTTTTCAAATTGCGAATGCATCGAGTACTGAATTTAATTGCGATGGAGCGCGTCCGGTTATCATACGAACTTCATCAGTGTTTTAGTTGTTCTTCAGTTCTTAATTTTGTGGATAATGCAAACATTTTGCAATAGAAATGAACGAAGTTTATGAATTGGACCATTACAAAAATTAGCAGGTGCTGAAGCGGCATATATACTGTTCCAGCTGGTGAGGTTTCTACGAGGAAAAAGGTTAAACGAAAAGACGTTGGGGAACAGTGCCGTCGATGAATATAGGGGAGCGTCCAGAAATTACGTGAGACTTTTTAGGGGGGGGGGAAGGGGTCCGGAAAATCTCACGAAATCTCACCAAAGGGGGGGGGGGGTCGACGGATATCTCACGTGAAATTTTGAACTTGAACGAGTGTAGAACTAAAAAAACGTAAAAAATACCAGTTTACAAGGCCAAAAACCGGCTTTTGAGGGGGTATCATTCTTTCGGGGAGCACGACAGCTAAAAAAAGTCTCGAAACTTCTCCTGGTCGAACAACTGGGGGGAGGGGGTTCCGTGAAAATCTCATGAAATCTGGTCTAGATTTCCGGAAAATAGCCTCACGTAATTTCTGGACGTCCCCCAAAATACTAATACTGAAACTAAGAAAATAAATATAAAATTTAAATTATGCCATTTAAACAAACACTGATTTATTGGTTTGTGGGTAAAATGCTAGTGATACGCTGTTTAACTTAAGAAAAGCACCATCCGGCAAATTAAAAAAATTTGCCAAATTTATGGAGTAAAATTGGAGCATATGTAAGGGGCGTCCATAAACCATGTAGCTCCATTTTGGCTTCTTTTGAACCCTCCCTCCCCCCAAGTAACTCGACGTGGCTTATGTCTCTAACCCCCCTCTCCCCACGTAGTTTTTTCCATGACTGAAATAAATATTAACATGGTGTTGAGTGTTCTGTATCTCATTTTAAGTGTGACAAATAATATGAATGAAAAGCTATTTGGCCTGGCTCGGAATCCCACCTTCCAACCCCCTCCACCCACCTCTCAAGACCGATCTACGTGGTTTATGGACGCCCTCTAGCGAGACGTGTAACAAACATGCCACCTACAAAATCAACAATCTCAATCGACAATTACAATCTGCAACAAGGCTTAGAATCAGTAATGAAGTTTGACAACAATTAGCTGGAAGCCTTGAAAATTTCACAGTGTGGCAATCTCACATTTTGTTGACCCGGTTCGGAAAATTCCCAGATCCACCACTGGTTGTAGTTAGACAGGGGGCGGCGTAATCGGTATTGCGCACGGGCGCTCAAATAGTTAGTGGAGAGCCTGCTTTTTGTGCTTCACTATATTCAAGTCACCGGTCCAGTTTCACGTTTCAGGTATTTATTATTTACATTTACACTTATAATCTTGCCTAGTCTTTATTAATAATGCATCCGCTGCCAAGAATGAGCACATCAGTCTCCATTCTTTGTGGTATTTATTTGTCACTGGGGGCAGGATTTTTACCGAGTTGCAGATCATATTTTAATATTTTTCAAACCAGTAGCTTTATTTCATTGAATTTTAGGGTATATTTCTGATTATCTTAAGAGTATGTATCCAGGATTTTATATAACTCGCTTCACTCATCTGAGTGTATAAGCTCCATATTCAACATCAGTATCTAAGAGTTCGTGAGACAATGTCATTGCTACAGTTAATCTCAGTGACTAAATCGTTATCACAATAAAAAAATACCGTATTTTCGCCTTCCGAAATTTCTTCCGCCTATATTTTTTTTATTGTATCGAAAATCTCGTAAACAAGCCAGTGGCGAATATAGAATACATTTTCGGGGGGGGAGTCGTTTAAAAGAATCGATTCTCAGCGAGGAGTGAATCGATTCCAAACGATTCATCAAAAAGAATCGGTTTGCCCATCACTAGTTTACGTAACTAGTTACTAAGAAGCCTGGACGGATGTTACGCAAGACTTGAGAGGAGTATACAGAAGAGAGAACAATAACTATAGATTAGTTTTGATGCAGGCATTAACGCAAAGGAACGATTTCATTTATAAGGAAGCTGGTAAAGACTGGCATAAATTACCGAGAGAGGGGCTGAACGGTATTCCTTTAACAACGGAAAAAAATAAATTTCAAATACACACATCTGTGTTGTACGTATATGTGTGTAGTTATTGCCATTGGGACATATCTCCATCGCTCTTAATAAGACTAATATAACAATAAATCACGAATCTGTTATAAATAATCATGATGGCCAGCAATTTTGTATCAAGTCCAGAAGCACTGTAACACAGACCAAAAAGAGGTTGGTTGTACAAAAGAAATAAATGAATCAAAACCATATAAAACATTTCATATATTGCTTAAATAGTAAAGATGGTCAGAAGAGAACACATCACAGGGTGTTAACACAAAATTTATTCCTCTATAATTTTATTTGACATTTTATGGATTGTAAACATACTAGACAATGAACTTACTTGTGGTGGACTACAAAGGATATTGGCGTTTTTAACAACACGAAAAGGGTATTTTAATTTTCTCTAACTTGTTGGCCAGAGTTTTCGATTCGGTTACCAATACTCCTCTTGGGATAACTAACCTAATCCACTAATCCTACAGGGACCTACAGCTTAACGTGTAATCTGAAGCGTAAAAGCGTTCTGGCGTACTTCATGATACAAAGGTGAAGGTCCTTTGAAAATCATACCCGAAACCGGGATTCGGAACTGGGTCCCCTCAATCTTCAGTCAGACAGCCTTAACCTCTGAGCCACGAGACACTTCAAATTAACAGAATCTGATACCTTTACACTGAAATATCATTACAATCTTTATTCTAGAATACTAAGAAATGTAATCAGGAAGGCCAAAAACATGTATACAACAGAAAAACGAAGAATTTCATTATTAAATTGAAAACTGTATAGAATGTGATAAAATATCAAATATGAAAAGTGTAAATACCTCAGAGACAAAAAAAAAACGGATTTTTACATGGTGCAGTAGGACAACTTTGTAAAATATTTAACAAACATTTTTTTACTTCAGTTTGGGAGAAATTGGACATAAAATAAAAGAATCGTCTGATACTGTGCTGATCCTTCTCCATACTGCTTTCCGAAATAGATTTGCAGGGATGCAATTATCACTAATAATAGTATCAGAAATAGATAAGCTTATGGAACAGTTACAATCTAAAAATTATAATAGCTATGATAACATTTTAAGTAAATTACTTAAAAAATGTTTAGATTGTAAGACAAATACTTGCTCACATTGTAATGAATCCATAATGCAATGTGAATTTCCAAAGTAGACTAATAATGCTGTAAGAAAACTATGGCTTAAAAAATAAGTGGCATGTATAAATAATAAACATATTTTTTGTTTACTTCCAGGATTCTAAGAGATTTGTATCGTAGATTAATAAAACATATTCTTACTAATTCAAACTTTGGATTCCAAAAACAGACACCCACAGTATTGGCTTCATATTAAATTACACATTTAAGCAAGTGGATGAAAAAATCTGCCCTGTAGGAAGTTTTTGTTATCTTGCAAAAGTGTTTCACTGCGTTACCCATCATTTCGTACTGAAAAAAAAGTATTGTGGTAGATCTGGTAACGAGGACAGTGACCATAAATTAATTCTGGAGTCAGGCATTAATGAGTAGTAATATAGGATACATGGATACATGGAACTTTACAAATCTAATACAGAAGTCTTCCATTTTTAATTTTTTTTATTCTAAAATCGGTTAAGATGCTTCATTGTAGTGGTAGAGAAGACAGTATGCCAGTTCACAAGGCTATTTCCTAGGACTCCTGTTATTATTACACATGAATGATCTTTCTAGAAACTTATCCGACAAGGTTAAGAGCATTTTACTTGCAGACGACACAAAACCAGACTGAAAAAAAAAATCAAAAAAATCATCGAACAGTAATCCGGAATTAAATACAAACTAAATACTGAGTGAACTAGCAAACTTATTAAAATTAAATTTTAATAAATCCATTCCATAAGGCGTAAAAAAAATTTCGCAGCAAGATTTACATCTAAATTATAGAATTAACACAACCCTGGAAAAAAAAACGGTATAAATTTCTTGTCATTTAAGTAGATACGAAACTCAGCTGAAGAGTGTAACCTTTGAAATAAGAACAATGTCTGCAACAGCAGATTTGGAATTAATGAAACAGGTGTATTCTTATTAATTTCATTCAGTCATATCATATGACAATTTTTTTGGGGGGTGGGGGACACTTCACAGAGTAAAAACGGAGAAAAGAGATATCAGAAGAAAAAAAAAAAAAAAAACGATGGCATCTTGCAAAACCCAGAGGTCTTCAGCGGGATATATGGAACAATCGTAATAAATAAATAAATAAATAAACAAATACCAGAAGAAAAAAAAATGGTTCAAAATACAACCGTCATTGTCATTGCTATGGAGAGGAATTAATTATCCTGGGACACATCTGTTTAATACATTTCCTAAAAGTAAAAAAACGGTTTGTGGACAGGTCCTATGTGATCGTAATGATCTGCTGACTGGGTTTTCACTGGTAGCGCAATCCGTTCCTACCCAAGCAGTCTGAACCCGGTAATCCTCCAGCGTATAGGGAACTTACAGTTAACGTAGAGTCCGAACCTCCACTAGACGCCTTTTGCAAAACACAAAAGAGAGAGAGAGAGAGAGAGAGAGAGAGGTGTAATAAATAAGCATTCTAAACTGTTCCTGTACTACATCAACTGTTTTGTATTCCGGGCATATGGAAGAAGTGTATGAGTGATTTGAGTGAAAAGAGAATTGCCTATTTGACTATTTTTTGAAAATTGTTTTAAATAGCTTATTGATACATGTTATTTATCGGGAACTATTTATTTTTTGACAAAAGGGCTTATTTTACGTAAAATTAAAAGTTAAAATTTAGACTATTTAAAAGCCCGCCAAAACGCTCCTTTGCTGCCTGGCGTGGACCAACGACATTTGTGACGTCACGTGTCAGCAGGCTCTCACTATACGTAAGTAACGTTTGGTTTGTTTCTCTGAATTTGTGTTTAAATTGTTGGAAATATGGTTTATATATAGTGTGTAGTACATCAATCTACATCCACAACAATAAAAACTCTCCAAATAAACGTAAGTGTTCCCGCATTAGCTGAAATAGGAAAAAAAGTAGCTGCAACTTGCTCATAGAAACTCAGACGACATTGCAAATATGTCACATATCATTTACTGTAAATATAATTTGCACCATAATTTCTTTGAGATAATGTAGTACGCTGTTTAAGGCGAGTATCAGTAAACTTAGGGTTCTTAGGTTCGATCCTCGCTTTGGAATATGTTTTGTTATTTGTGAGCGTTTTCTTTAGATACTAGTTGCTGTTGGTAGCGCCGCATATTCTTTTTCTAAAATTCACCAAATCATTAATTTTTTCTGAATGTTTTACATTTTTTTTTTTATAGCAAGAGTATTATAAACATTTGAGACATAATCAAAAAAGACTTCAAAACTGAAACTGAACGATACTTGCACGCCAATCAAACGTTAAAAAAAAACGAAAATTACTTGCGCATTAAAGTAAATACCACATAAGTAGATAGATGCATTTATGTCAGAAAGACAACATACAGTTGTATCGACACGTAAAAATTCCAACAAAAAGTATTCAAAGCGTTCCGGAAATGTTGCGAAATTAGCGTGCAATTTTATTGTTAAATTAAATCCTATTATTTACCGCCGAGTACTGTTGCAATGATGATGTATCTCTGCTATATTTCAAAATTAAAAGCAGGTTGTTATCTTTTTATAAAAGTTTTTTTGTATGACAGCAATTTATGTTTCAAACGTTTGCATGACGTTTTATGACTTCTTCTAATAAAAACATTATTCTGTAAAGCAACAAACGGCAAACAGAAACAAAAAAAATATTTACACACGAAAAAAATATTATCCTAATCAAGGTTCGAATATATGATCTTCAAATTCCTATAGCACTCTTTAACCATGCAGCTACCTGGACATCATGGCATCGTTACTTTTTTTCTCGTTAATAGTGAACGCTTGAACATCGTAGTTTCTACGTGTGGTGAAGGGAACGCGGTCGGTAAATATGTAAACAATAAATTCAGTTTCGTTAGAGAAAAATATTATTTATCTATAATTATTTATCCGCAGTTGAGAAATATTGTCCATAACATCCAGTTATTCAACTGTTGTGCTTACCTTATACTACACTTGCATTTTTCTCGTAAATATCTCCTGAAACAACTAACTTAATTTAAAATTTTAGTCATTCTTATGAAGGATTTATGTTAATATCCAACTTCCAGTTTAAATATAAATGATTCTCGAATTGAAAGTTATTACATTCTCAAGCTTGGTAGAATAAAAGTCAGTGGTTGTTTCTATAGCTAGTCCGACAAATAATTTTCGGTATTTTTCCGCTGTAGGCTTCTACAAATTGTTCTTTATTTTATATTCAACACAAAGTCTCATTAGTAACACGAGATAACAAGCAACAAATAGTTGAAAACTTGGATAGCGGGAAACACTCCATACGCAGTCGCAGCGCCTACAGGCAAGTGACGTCACTAAAGCGATCGCCAATCCCAGAGCGTTTTCTGTCACGTGACAAGAGCCAAGAAATTTTTATTTGGCCTTTCTAATGAAAAACAATCCATCTTTCTTTTCAAATTTAACAAAAATAGCTTCCTTAAGCATTAATCTACGCGAATGACTACAATCTATATATCTATAAATGAGAAAATGAGAAAGTTTGGATGTGTGTTTGGATGTACGTCTGCAATCAATCACGCCTTAATAACTCAACATATTTAAATGAAATTTGGCATGAAGTCAGTTAATTGCGTGTGAAGTGACATAGGATAGATTTTATCTCGCAAAAACGCATAGTTCTTTTAGAAATTGCCGTTAATATCGATTCGGAAGCAACAAAGAGTTTCCTACTTCGTAGATAGCCGTGCCACGTTTACTCTTTGCTTTTTACGTAAATCACAAACACTACTTTTCAGAAATAAAAGCAAAAACCTTTTTACATATGCAAGTTAGTGTTTAGTTTAAAAGCCATAAAACAGACGCACTTGACAAATAATAGTTTGGAAGCAGGAAATACAAATCTGTACTTAACCTTAAATTAAAAAAGGAAAGGTAGGTACGGTTATCAAGTTCGCAAAGAGATGTTTTCATTTGCGTACATAGTATGACATATCAAATATTACACCATAATTTCGTTCATAATATATGCGGTATAATAAATATAAAAAATCAAAGCTTCGAACAAAAAGTAAAATACTATGAGTATAACAGCACGAAAGTTGGTTCACTAAAAGTGCAAAATGGTCGTGCCCCAAATGTCGTATTTATAAAAATGTAAAGGATTCCATTCTATCTCGGTTTAAGTTACTTCCTGTTTCTTTTTTGTTACTAAACAGTCTGTGTATAACAAATTATTTTTGCCGAAATTTAAAACTTAACTAACCCTTTTTATTTTTGTTCAGAATTTTTGTAGGAATAGTACTGCTTTTTATTTACTGTTCAATATTCTGCAAATATCTATCGAATGCTACACTTAAAACGAATTTATTCAATGGGCTATTGTATAAACTTAGTGTTTCATTAAGTAACACTGAAAGTCGTTTACAACACAATACACCTCATTTGCACGGAACATATTACTATAACTAATAACTAAATTCCTTCTGCCATCTGCTGTAACAAAAAACATTCTGGTCCAGGCAGCATTTCAACCAAACCACTATTCCTGCTAATACTGCCGCTACAAAATCAAAGGATACGAACACATCTCAACACATTAAATGCTCTGGAACTACATTTCGAGTAGTAACAGAATTTTCTATATCAAAATTCCTAATTAGTATATCATAAATTACAATCACAATTAATTTCATTATACACCTTACTAAATCACGAGCAATAAAGGGCGCTAATGACCCCGTCGTCGACGCGCCCTAAAACCCCAATAACAACAACAACAACGAGCAATAAAAGTAACTTTTTCGCAATGTAAATTTGATCAGCAATATTAACGATCGTAGAGAATTGTGGACTTTCCGTTGTACACTGTAAGTTAAAAGCATTTTAGTATAAATTTTTTAATTACGTTACCTCAATAACTGTCATGAAGCTGACGACATAGTTCATGCGGCTAAATGTAGCTTTAGACGTATTCAGTATTTAATTTACTGCGTTAATAATAAGTCAATTTTATTTCGCCATTCATGACGTCACTAACATACAATATTGTGAATGTATTAATGTGCGAGTGATAGAAGCTTTGATTTTCTAGCAGTAATTTTAAAACGCTGCCTGGGCCAGAATGAGAACTGAAACGTTATTAGTTATTAAGCTTCTTTCATGAGCGCCATTTTAGTGACATCATGTATCGCTTTGTACCTATATTGTATCAAAAGATCTATAGTAAGCTTCGACGATTTAGCAGAACCATGCGGCGTTGCCCGAAGTAAATTTTTTTAATTTATCAATGTTTTATTCAGATAGTGGAGTGGCGGACAAGCGGCGCCGGTAGTCATTCAATTCTGTTTGCAGAATACCAAATATGAAGAAACAATCTATTACTACTTTAATATTGAAATTTATATTTTAGCGCAGAATTAATGGATCGAAACGAATGAACTATAGTAAACTGGTCTATAGGCAATTCAGTTGTTTCCAGAGATAGAGAAACCATTACCGCAATACCACTGATTATTATGGATAAAAGAATCAATTACTACTATACTTAGTACTATAATATGTAAATTTCTGTTGATGGAACCAATATATCCTAAAAAAAAATCAATATTCAGAGAGCAAATTAAGTTCTCCTTTTTTAAAGATTGTTTTCAGATATTCAATGCAAATCAAAATATTCATTTTTAGTATCGCAATTTTACTAATGGAAATGAGCGTCCTTGGGCCACTTAAGTATTTATTTGCTGTTTGGATGTTAGTATTTTTGTTGTTTGTTGATATTTAGTGGATTCCATCAATGTATTGCTAATATTTTGACATTTTGAGCTTCCATTAATTAAACTATATTCATTTTTATTCCCGAGATAAAATTAGTAATTTTAAGAGATGTTGGGTAAACGAAATTCAAATCTTTCAAAGAAATGTAAGAAAACTAGGGCTATGAAAATAGTCAAAACCTAGGAGACAAATCCTCAATATTGTATATACGGATATATTAAACTAAAAATACTCCTTACAAACAGAATATTTTTACTGTTTTAAAAATTCAGAGAAGTAGTCGTGGAACATAAATAGATTTTTTTTAATTTTATTACAACATTTATTTCTACTATTACTAATAAAAATATCTCTAAAATAAATTGTATGGTCGTATTGACCTGGTGATAAGACTTCTTTACATCTCCGCAATCAGTCCCTTTCGTAGCCTCTTAAGGGGAGACGGTGGCAGTCTTGCATTGATTTATTGGTAAATCTAAATCTCTCTTATTTCGAGTTCAATCTCATTGAAATTTTGCACACTTGTGCATAGGGTTCCCATATGCTTTAAATAATTTTTTCAGAATTTTTAATAAAATATTAATGCTGTCAGAGAATTTTGAATTTTTTATTACATTATTTTTTGAGGTACATCTTTATTATTATTTCCATTCAAAATTATTAAACTTTCTGTATAGCAGATTAATCTACACTAATAAATGTACAATTAAGTGCAGTATCTTTTTGATAAATTATTTCAATTATTTTCTGTGATGTTTTGCATTTGAGGGTTTTTTTACAGCCAAATTTTACACATATTATTAACCATAAAACTTGTTAAAATGGATTGATTAAAACTTTGTTCCACTTAAATGTTTATTCCACTTGGAAGAATGGGTGTGCAAAATTTCATAGAAATCCTTCCAGTAGTTTCTGATATATGTGTTCCTGAGAGAAGAAAAATTTAAAGTTGCAGAAAAATCAATTTAAATTTTACATGAAAACTTTTTCCATCGACCACCAACCTGACTTTTCATTCACAAACAGAGCACTTGCACGCTTTCCTAATGGCTTCTACTACCAATTCCAGATACACAATTCTAAAAACCTGTGTTTCTGTCATGTTTTGCTTCTTCTGACACAATATCTTTCCAAAGTTTTACTTTGGATGCACTTGAAGACATGCTAATGTTTACATCTACAGGCTCAGACCTAACTTCAACATCAATTTTTCTCCTTATATTGGAAATATAGGACTTACTGTATTTTTTAAATACTGTAACTGGCCTAGGCTTTGTAAAACTGTATCAATATACCCAATATTGGCACAAGGAATCACTTAATAAATCCAATTTCGCACAAATTATACTATACAGCACAATAATTGTTTACGAAACTTCACAACCTTTTATACAACACTGCTTGGATCATAAAATGGCTCCATAGCCTTCTATACATCACTGCTGTTCAGTATAAAATAAATCACAGCCTTCTAAAGCTATATATCCACGATACACAGAAAAAAGTAAGCAAGACAATTGTTTCTCCGCTGGATACCTTAAAAAATGGGCGTGGCACATTATACTGCTTAAGGTTTTAATTTTTTTATACCATTTGTAGTTGGAATTTCAAAGAAAAAATTTGTGATATTAATCCTAACAATATTTCCTTTAAAATAAGCAAATAAAAAAATTTTGATTTTCTTTCATGATTTCTGCCACCGTCTCCCCTTAACGTAACTCAGTAATCCTACCGGACATAGAGGACTCACAGTTCAACACGGAATCAGAACCAAGTTAGCATTGTGGCATAATTCACGTCACACAACCTATGCCTGATGTGAAGGTCGAGCTAAGGACCTTTGAAAATCCTCACCGAGCCTGGGATTCAAGCTTGGGACGTATCCATCTCCAGTTGGTCGTCCTAAGCACTGAGCAACCAAACCTCTCAAGAAAATCTTATATTACAACACTTTTCAACGCGGACGAAGTCGCGGGTAACAGCTAGTTTGTAATATATTTTAACTACTGTCAAATAGCCTATTTTATTTTTACGGAATGATTTCATAATTCGTAATAATTGTTTTAAGTTACTTGTAAATGGAGATTGTATTGTATTGGGAGACACTGCTGGAGAGAAGATGGGTGAAGAACATTATTTACACGTATAAAGTATACCGTATAGTGAAAAAAAAAAAAAAAAAAAAAAAAAAAAAAAAAAAAAAAAAAAAAAACCAGTTCACTGGTATGATGACAATGTAGAGAAAAATTGCCACCGGAGAATGCGCTATCGCGATTAAATTAAATTAAATATTACGTGGGGGATTTCGAAGTAGGATGTGGAAAGGAAGAAAGGATCTTTATAATAAATTAGTAACTGATTTTAAGCATAAAGGAGCAAGGAAGTTTTCATTTTTGGGTAGGTAAGTCACGGACTGGAATTTACCTAAAGAGGTTATGTACTTCAGACAAGTAAAAATGTGGGATATTTATGAATTACTTGTGGAGAAATGACGTCCAGAGCATGAGCTTGATAATAATAATAAAAACCTGATGCGTGAAGCATACGTAATTGGTATTGACTGCGACATCATATTTCATTCTTTATCAACGTCCTAGTCGAAATCGTTTGGGGAAATGTCATATCGCTGACGAGCAGTATCTGTGAGGTGTAGTGTGTACTGTTTTGATGTTTATGTTTTGGGGTTTTGTGTGTGTTTGTTAATTTACATATTTTTCATTAAAGAGGACTGACTGCAATGAAATGAATTCAGTAGACGCTGACTGCGAAAATAAAGAGGTGTGTGTTTTATTTTTATCAATCTTATTGGTGTCGTTATTTTGTGGAATGGTTTATATTAGGGTAGGTGGGGGTAAGTGTACGCACTGGGGTAAGTGTACGCAGTGTAAAATTTCGGCTCCACACAGCTAGGTTGGCAGCTATGTAGCATCATTAACTCGACAACAATGCCAAACGGGGAAGCACGGACTCTGAGCACCATTCAGCAAGTGTTCTTGGCAAGATGAGGTAAGTTCTGTTTTCAACATTCTCACTGTAGTTTTTGGGTAACTTCGTTCCCGTTTTTCTGTGTGTTTATTAAATTTCTTGCTCTGTGTTAATCTAATGTTAAGACCCTATGAAGTTATAGTTTAGTAGCAAGTGTGAATACCCCACTGTGAATACTCGTAACTTTGTAGAAATTAAACATCTAGGAAATCGTAAAATGGGGTAAGTGTACGCTGCTCTCAAGGGGCAACTGTACGCATTCAAGTAAGTGCGTACACTTGCCCCTTGGCGAGCAGAAAAATACTGCCATTATTTACTCTCCACTACTCCAAGGCCCTTCATGGCTTGTAACGAAATTGCTTTACTCGTATTTGCCTTTAATTGCAAGTAGAGTTATCTCCCTAATGTTTTTACCATTTTCTTTTTTCCCAATAGGAATTACATAAGGAAAACCGGATGAAATTCTACAAACTGTACGACAGCTACTGAGCAAAAATTATTCTACTAGAAAAGCAGCAAGAACAGTTGGTTTTCATGAATCGACTTTGCGAAAACGGCTTAAAATGGGTAAAGGTTCTCAAACATTGGGGAGGTTTACGAAGTTTTCACCCCTGAGCAGGAAAGAGAAATTGTGGAACACTGCAAAGAATTGGATCGTCGTTTTTATGGGCTAACTTTGAAATCTCTTCGCCATTTATTGTTCAATTATGCAGAGTTGAACCAAATCAAACACCCCTTTCCACAAGAAAAGAAGATGGCCGGCAGGGATATGACAAGTGATTTTATGAAGAGAGAGAAACTTTCTTTGAGAGTGCCTCGCAACACAAGTATCTCAAGGACTATGGGTTTTAACAGAATCCAAATAAATCATTTCTTTGATAATTTGGAAAAATTGTACCAAAAATACAAATTCACACCAGATTGCATATTTAACATGGATGAAACTGGCATCCAGATTGTTCCACATAAGTTGCCCCTATCAGTAGCTCCTGTTGGGAAGAAAGATGTTGCAAAAGTGGTGACTGCTGAACAAGGGAAATCCATCACTGTTATCTGTTGTATTAGTGCATCAGGCAACCACATCCCACCTTTTTTTATTTTTGGACGCAAGAGAATGAACCGCCTTCTTATCAAGGATGGACCACCAGGCTGTGATCTCGCTCTTACTGATAGTGGATACATAAATGTTCCCACTTTTATCAAGTGGCTTTCCCACTTTCAAAAATTTACAAAACCATCTGAACAACAACCAGTTCTTCTCATCCTGGATAATCATGTCTCTCACATTAGTCTTGAAGCAATAAACTTTGCCAAAGGCAATCATATTCACCTTCTTACTCTTCCACCTCACAGTAGCCACAAGGCACAGCCACTCGATAAAGTTTTTTTCAAGCCTCTTAAAACAAGATTTGCTGCTGTTGCTGATGATTGGGTAACATCTCATCCTGGGGAATCCATCACAGTTTTACTTCTCGCTGGGCTTTTCAATACTGCTTTCTCCAGAACAGCCAATGTTGAAGTAGCTGTTACAGGATTCAAGTCTACTGGCATCTTCCCACTGAACAGACACATTTTCACCAATGAAAATTTCATGCCAGCAGAAGTAACTGACCAACAGTTTGAGGGCGAAGGAGACCTAGAGAGTGAGGACATGATGTTGATTCAATTTGATGAAGGTACCATCGAGGAAATGCCATCGGAAGCTCAGAGAAACCAGTCTGCACTGTCTAACAATGTATTGGAACCACCTGCTTCTTCCTCACAGACAACACCAGACCTACGAGAGAGTCCTCAACCCGGACCATCATTTTCTGCTGGTAGGCCTTGTCACACTTCACCATCTGATATAATTCCAATTCCTCGTATCCAAAAAGCAAGGAAACGATCAAGGAAAAGTTTGAAATCAACCCATCTGACATCAACTCCACACAAAGAAAAGTTACAGCATCTAGTTCAAAAGAAGGAGGATGCAGCTAATGAAAAGAAACAAAAAACAGATGAAAGGTCCAAGGCTAAAGAGCAAAAATCTAAAACTGCAGGTAAAAGAAGACTAGTTTTTTCTGTTAGTTCTTCCAGTGAGTCTGATACAATTTCCCTTCATAATAGTGAAGACTCAAGCAACTGGGAATTTTCTTCAGAGTCTGAGATTGATGAAAGGGACCTATCCACATACACAAGACCAATACAAAAAGTTGATTTTGTTATTTCTAAAGTGTTTGTGAAGGATTCTTCATACAGAATTTATGTGGTCAAAATTACAGAAGTTAATAATGCTGGTTTTGAAGGATTCTTTTATAAGAGGATTCCACAAACATTTAAATTTACTGAGACAGCAGAACAAGCATTTTTGCAAAAGGATGACATTGTGAAGAAACTATCACACGCTGTGCAATCTAGCTCTATTAGATTCAAAGATGCAGTTGGATTTCAGGATGACCTGAGCAGCTACAGTGCCTTATTAGACTGATGATGATTTAAGATGATCTGTATCATTTGTTCAAGTTTTGCTACCAAAGTTTCGATTTTTCCTGGTGTGTTATTTCATATTTGGTTATAAATGGTGTAATTTGATTGCTTGTTATGTAATAAAAGATGATATCTGTCAAAAAATATATTACAGCATCAATTTTACAAAATTAGACATATTTTTCATACTTTTCCTCTCACAGGGGCAAGTGTACTCACACACGTACACTTGCCCCACTCAAAGGGGCAAGTGTACTCACTGACATTTCCTTGAAAACTCTCAATTTATTGATAAACACAAAAACATAAAATCACTTTGAGAAATGCATATAGTTACCAAAAGCATGCTTTACCTACAGTAAAATTTTCATGTCTCTGGCTTCCTTCAGATTCTGTCCACACACCCTAATGCAAAATTTGCGTACACTTACCCCCACCTACCCTATATTCTGTTGCAAACAGGTGAATGATTCGATGCATTTTATTCAACAAAACATGGTTTTCAGTCCTTTGTCTCGGGGATTTTACGATAAACCTGGCGCCGCAATTTGATGATTGATTCTTATGGAGCTCGGCAAGACAAAACGAAAGTGAAAAATAATTTATTTTTTTGAAAACTATCCTAATTTTTGAAATATATTACCTCAAAATTGAGGTGGTGAGGATGAGATACGCCCTTTACCAAAAAATTTTCAAACGCCACTAGGAACTACATGCTAGACATATGCAATGATTGTTTTGTTTTCTTACTACTGGTTGTGATCAAGTTGAAATGCGACCTGGTCCAGAAGAAAAAAAGTCACAAAAAAAACAAGGAACTATTGCTATAACTCAAGAACTAAGCGCGAAATCAAAACAATTTATTTGGTATTGCTGGAGCTCGCGATTCCGTCTGGAATTGGTCATAATACCTACTGTAGTAATCAAACACAGGTCACCGCTATAAATACCTTCCGAAATACATTTAGCGATGTCCTGCAGATCCGGGCAGTGTTACAACCGAATTACTGCTTGAAAATAATAAGTCTTCCGTTTAACTACTACTTTATTATGAAGTTATTACTGAATGTTGTGGCGGAATCGCGATCCTTTTATTCTTCACTTTCGATTTTTCCCGTCGATTTAAGAAAGATTCCATCATCAAATTGTGGTGCCACGGTTATGTAGTGTCTTTGTCTCATTTCCATCTCAATCTGGTGTTTTGACAGTGCTACAATAGGCTACTACAGTAATCTGTTGGTAAGAGTTATAATATTAAATGGGAGGAAACATTGTGGAATGAAAATCAGTTTATGGAAGTCATGGTATCACTCACTTCAGAAATTGTGATTGAGCAATATTTAGTTTTTAAAAAAAAAACCCTTTGTGCACAGTTTTCACTGCATAGGGACCAGTTAAACATGACATTATCACTTATTTGTGGGCATAAAGAAGATATTTTTATATATAGTTAAAATAGGACCTATACACAATTATGGAAAGTATGGAGGTTGCTTGTGGAAATGTAAAATATATACATATCTCACAAACGTCACTACATCATCATGTGTGTTCACACTGCACAAACTTCACACAAAAATACTGGTGTAACATTTCACACCAAGCCATTACAGGATGCTATTTGTAATCATATGTGACCTCCAATGAAATTAATATTTCCTGCAACATAATGCAACAATGACCAGCAGCATTGATAGACATAATGTATAAAAAATTCGCTATCCTGAGATGGCCAATAATGCTGTTCGAAAATTAAGGCTACTTAACTTTTTAAAATTCAAATTTTGGCCCAGGCTGCATTTCAATGTATCCATAGGCACTGTTAATAATGTTGCTAAAAAATTAAGGTGATTTAAATTTTTTAATAAAAGTTAAATTTTGTTCCAAGCTGAATTTAAAATTATCCACAAGCACTGCTATGCTGCTCAAAAATCAAGATGACTTAAATTTTTAATACAATTAAATTTCTAGCAAATTATGCTTTAACAAGAGTCAATTGTCATACAGGCAAAGATGGAATTTCAATCTCAAAATCAGTTATTTACAAATGACTAAATTCTTTGCACCTTCTGCTGAAAAAATGATATTGCCACTCTTTCAACCTAACCACAACCTGTGTTAATATTTCCGCAACCACCTTTGATAAATGCTAAAGAATAGTAACATCTTAGACATAAATGTTTTTTTTTTTTTTGTAAATAGCACATAAGTAATACCCCAGTAAAACTGTGATACCTGCATGCACCTTGGAGGTTGTGTATATGTACATAAATATGGCGTCTACCATTCACTTGTGGTTTATAAAGTTTTGGCAATTTTATGTGCAGTTTGTTTGGCGTTTATGTTTTTGATGGCTGTGGTAACTACATATTTTCAAATAATATGGCTTAAGGAACATGTTCATTATCGTTATGTAACTATATGGCTGTTCCCAGTTGCTTGGCATTTCTCATTACAGTACTTTTTGACTGAAGTTTGTGACTTATGAGTACATTTTACAGGTCTGAAAGCAACATCTATTAAATAAATCATACAACGAACATATATAGCAATTTTTAGACAAAAATGCAATTCCTCGTGGAGTCCACATCGTTGCACTAGTGCCAATACGTAGTGTATTAATTAGTGTATCTAATTAATTAAAAACAGCTTAGTTGTTTCACCAATATTTGGCTTATAATTTATTACTACAATGCTTCCATTCCTATGCCAATCCCCCTAACTATATATTTTACTTTAATTGCATTGTGCCCACCATTTCTGTTGGCAAGTTTTTCCAGTTCAAACTCATACCTCCAGAATTAATGGAGATTATGATGCTACTAGAATAATTCGATTGTCACTCTCAGCATTATTTTCAAGCTGTAATTAGGTTGGAATAAATACCAGAAAGATATAACTTCATACCCCTTTATATCTAGCATCAAGTTCTCATTTATGGTAATAATCACCTCCTGTGTTATAAATATTTCTTCCCCTGACAACCTTCAAGGCCTTTTTACTGGATATCTTCTAGTTTTAATCTGATTTGCCAGGTTTCTGTTTTCCAGTGTCTCCCAAATTGTTCTATTATGTCCACTACAGGTTGCTTCTGCTGCAGTTGATACAAATGAGTCAAACTGCTTTCTCTTGCTTCCCTTCCAGCTCCTATAGTAGATAGCCATTTGGTAGTTCAGATACCAACCAAAACTGAGTCTCAGATGTCAGATCAATTCTTTTATCCCAATTTCTTCACTTTCCAGTTATGTTCTCTTACACTTGACACCATTAAATACAAGACATGATCTGATTAGTTGTCAAATTTTTCATTTGGTGACATAACTTTTTATACAAATATTTATTCACAGCATGAATATCCCTCTTCTCCATTCCAGATTAAATATTAATCTTATCCTCTTTCAGCATCTGTAGAAAAATAAAGGTTAATTGCTGGATTTTACTATTATGGACAATATTCTATAGAAAACTAAGGAATTACAAATGGTTTTCTCATTGTTTCTTGATTTGGTTTTCCTGGGCTGACAACAGGCTTAGAGGATAACCCTTGTGACTGATTTAAAATAATAATTATACCATTTAAAACAATTTCTGTATGCATTATAGCAGCATTTTTTCAAAATGATTATTGATGTTAACAAAGTGCCTCATCTGCTTTTGTATAAGAGATTCAATATATTACAGGGTATCAACCAGCCACATGAGTCTGGAAGCCATTTTGAACAGGTGTTCATTAAAGAGGAAGTAAGTCAAACGAAGAGGAACGGGTAATGGAATTGAGGATGGCGGTTCGATCCCCGTCCGGGCATCCAGATTTGGGTTTTCCATGGTTGCCCAAATCACTCCAGGCAAATGCCGGGATGCTTCCTTCAAAAGGCCATGGCCGAATTCCTTCCCATTCCTTGCCCCCATCCTTGCCCCCCATCCTTTCCCGTCTCTAAAGACCACGCTGTTGAGAGACGTAAATACAATAATAATAAATAATAATAATAAAGTAATGGAATTTGTTCAGCTATAATTTCAAATGCCATAAGCAGTGTAGAAATAGATGATACAGTGCTCATTATAGTATCCATTGTACTGGATGCATGGAGTTGCAACAAGTCCAGTTTGGTTACAGTTTGCAGACTTGGCCTTTCAGAGTTTGGTTTCAAGGTATTTCCTATTACATAGTAAGCATATTCTTTGGTGGTAAATAGTTTCTGCCTCAAAACAAATTAGTTTAAAACACTATAGTATTTGGCAAACTACATCACTGGTCACTGTCCTGGTATCTGTATTGTGTTTATTTATTGTGCCAATTGTCCTAAAAATGTGTGCTTACACTGAATCATTACCCTTCCACTGTGGCATCAAAGGAAATTAGCAATGCCAGCTGGATTTGGTGTGTCAGGAAGATTTTAGCCAATAATAAAATACTTAAGTTTTATATGGAAAGGATTGATAAAATACACCCAACACTGAAGGGATGAGGGCAGCAGCAACACAAATCAATACACAAACTCAGGAAATACAATATTTCAGGCTAAACCCTTTTTAAAGTTAAAAGAAGTAGGCTTGCGTGAACCCAGTCACTTACTTCTTTTAACCTGACAAAGGGTTTAAAACGAAATATTGTATTTTCTGTGTTTGTGTATTGTTTTGTGTTGCTGCTGCACTCCTCCCTTCAACTTTGACAAGTGTTGGGTGTATTTTATTAATCCTTTCCATATATAGCCTCACAGCAGTTTTTTCTGTCCATTGTTACCAGTACTTAAGTTTTGTTTGAAATAAAAAAGTCGAGCCTTGGTTGCTTACTCCTTCAAACATATAACAAAATATTTTTAAATTTCCATCTAAGTTTCTTCACTTGTAATCTTTCTCTACTTACTGTTTCGTTCCTCATGAAAGTTCCTTCTTATTACTATTTGAGTCTCGTCACTTCTTGATTATAATAGTAACACTCTAACCTTACCTTCATTTGCCTCAAGCCATTTGATCTTATTGACCTGCTGCCATTTATTGTCTTAAGTACAGTCATCGTTTTACGTAGTGTTTCATCTTATTCTCTCCTTTTTTCTAAGCACGATTTTGTCCATACAAATTAAATCCTGATCACATACATGTACAAGAAAAATAAATATTTTGGTATAAATTGTAGTTCCAGAATCTTTAAACAGTATGGTTTATAGTATATGGATCTTATAAGGTTATTTTTTTTATATAAGTGTTCAAGTTTATCACACATCTCTATTTTAATGGTGTATCAGTTTGTTATTTAAAAAAAATGTTCTTTATAGCACTATAAAATGTATCGACTCTATTAACAAAAAAGATAATGTGATTTAGTTATAATTTTATTTAATTTGTATTGATTTGGGAATAATAATTTTATTTGTTTTTGTATATTTGTGGAAGACATTGTAACTATTTAATGCTTGAAGCCAGAAATAGATTAATCTAAACAAAATAGTGATCACATTAAATAAGATAACTTATTACAAGGAGAGTAACAGTGTCATTTTGTTACTGACAGCTAATTTTCTGTGATATAAGATTTTATTTGTAAAAGTTGTGCATTATATTTTGGGAATTACATCTCATTTTTAGGAGCAACACTTCCACTATAGTGTGTTTTCCTTTTTGGTACCTTTCTTAATTTTGTAATGGTGAAATATTTGACTCAATTATAAAATTTTAGTAAAGAATATTGAAAGACATCTTTTTGGCAGGTAGTTACCTCTTTGCCTGGTTTTTCATGGTAAAAGTTTTTCTTTGAAGAAGAAAAGAATACACCTGGAGACTTGGTATTGGTTTCATTTCAGATTTGCTGCACTATTTTAACAATATGCTACAGGCCTTTGCTGTCATTTTTAGCAGCTCTCTAAGAAGTACATTTACTTTCTCTTCATAATTTTTTAATGTCATAAGGAAAGTATGGACATAATTCAACTGTTACCTACTATCACACTACATTGCTCATCTAACTGTAACATTTTACTTTGACATATTTGTAGCTTTCAGTCCATCAGTATTGTAGTGAGAAATGCCACTTGGATACCTGGCTACAGCAATAAGCTCAGAGAGGTCGATAATGGGAGGGCATGGTGAAGTGAAGTGTGGGGCAATAAGAATATGATCTTGAACCTTCAGTTCCAAGTGAACGTACTTTAACATCAGCTAAACATGTTGTATTTTATGTATCCCAAACACTAAAGTAAGTGTATATGTATCATGTATGTTACCAAGTTCTATCAAATTTAACATTTTGCCATTTAATCACATTAATGCTACCAGAGGGAACCAGTTTACTGTGAATATTGTTGATTATTGCAAAAATCCAGCTAACCCTCTCATTTTTACCTTGTGATCTTAAATAAAACATTTTACTTCAGATTTTCAATTGTTAAAGTATTCACTATTTCAAATATTCTGTAAACCAAAAAAAAATCCTTTAAGTACTGACACTTTATATGTAATGAAAAAAACATTAAAAAATTCTCTGAGATAAAAGCCAGTTAATATATGGTTTTTGTTGAAAGGACATTACAAGAAAATTTAGTTCCATATCATAAGCTGTGGTTTGCACTCTCCAAAATGTGCAAGAAAATTGCTGGGTTTTGATTGTGTTCATCTGCTTCATCTTGTGAATTAATTATATACGACTTAGAAGATGAGAATGTATTCATCTGATATGAATAGTTTAAATTGTGTTGTATATGTGAACATTGCTTTGAAGATTATAGAAAACTGCCTTAAAAATGATAATTATGATGGGTGGTATGCTTCCATAGGGTTTGACTGTTGACCATTTTCATCTCCTCACGACCAGTATTTGTATGTTAAGTATTTATTTCTCTCAGTTTCAAATTATTTGTAGTAGTTTTGAATTTATCTATTTTTACTTATCTCCTTATTCTATCTTAATACTGTAGGCATAGTATTTTACATTGCTTCTATTATTGCAGAATCTATCAGAGGATGTTGTTCAAGAAGATAGAGCCTCCATACTCGGAGGGTAAGATTTTTTTTTTTTTTTAGTTTATATTAGTTGTTCTATAATTATTATTCTAAGCATTAATGATTAAGTGAGGATAAGGAATTTTTTCTTACTGTGGTAATGGCAGAGATACAGAAAATCTTTAAGATGTGAGAACCGAGTTTTTGGCAACCAATTGTTTCTATATATTCTTGATGGTGTTCAGCTGGACAATTTTGTCACCACATGGTGGCTAAATATTCAACAAGGCTATGTAGAAAACATGATGTTATTTGCAATATTGAATCAAGTCTAAAATGTATTTTAAGGTTTCATATTACTACATGATATTTTCATTATGATTGTCAGCACCAAGAGCAAAATAAGTTTAAAAGATTTTGAGGTCAATTTTATTAATATCTAAAATAGACTATGATATTTAGTTTATTAAAATCATTTACAAATTAATAAAACAGAGCACTTTTCGTTACTAAGAAATATGTAGAAGGCCACCTTCTCAGACCTTTTTAATTGCAGTAATATGACTGGAGTGATGTCAGTTTCATACTTAGAAAAATTTATTCCCAATTTGGTCAATAACAGATAGTTGTGTAAAAAGTTAGGCCTGCTGTAGATGATGATTGTTCACCTGGCTGTTTATGTATAGTATCATCTTGTTATGGACTCTGGTGCTTTCTGGTTTATGTCATTTTGTAGTCCCACAGTTGTACATATTTCCGATTGTTCTCCCTGCATTTAGAATTACACCTCAATCCATTTCTCTTTTCGCTTAATTATCTACTCCCATTTTTAACATTGTTTTAACAAATGCCTAACCACACATCATCCTTCATTGTATAGAAGATTCTTGGGGAAAACTTGGGTTGGTCAATCCTAATCCTCCTTTGAATGGATCACTTGTCAATTAGTTGCAAAAAAAAAACAGTCATTATATCATTGATCTGGCTCATCTCAGATTGCAATAAAATAGTGACTGGTTGATTTAAATTCTTTAGGCAACCAAATTTTAATTAATTATAATTTACTTACAGAAAGATAATTTTCTTATTTCAATCGCGGTAAACGATGCCCTAGTACAATAAAAGCAGATTCAGTTCTCTTCCAGCAAAGCCAGATCAGTCACCTTCAGTATCTATTATCCATTTTGCTTTGCTCCAAGCTTCTGTTCTCACTGCTTTGTTTCATTGTCCAACCTGTAATATTCCTTCTAGGATCTCCACTTTTTTGCTACCATAGACTCCCACACGGTTTATGTTGTATTGTTTTTTGTTGTTGTTTGATATGTTAGCTGAGCTAATTAGATTCATCTGTTGCTTGTGTATTGAACAGTGTTTTTTGAATTTATTAAAGAATATTTATTTATTGCTTTTCAAATTTCTTTATTTTTACAGCATCTGATTTTTAATTTACTTGAGTTAGAATGAAACATTCTGAATGATAGATATAATGTTTATAAGGTTTGTTACTGGTCTAATAAGTTTTTGATGTAATATTACAGGTAAAATATGTTCACTGAGAGGTTCATATTATGTTTAGGAATGACTTGAGGTTTCTCTTGTCCAGTATTTCTTTCCTGCTACAGCAATTTTAAATAGTGTGCTTTAATTCATAAAAAAAAAACTATGCAAAATAAATTTATGAGTTTTAGAAAATGTGGCCAAGAGTATTATTAGTTGTGAATACAAATTTAAACATAACGTAGCAAAAAATTTAATTTCTAAGGTCCTCATTAGGGCACCATTTTTTTATTAGCTTGGTTAGTTCTGATAAAATTTATTATTGGTAATTCTGAACATTAAGGAGGACAAAGAAAGTTGAAATTTCAACATACATAAAACAGCAGCAAAATAATCCTAAAATGCCAGATAGTTGAAGCAGTGTAATAAGTTCCAAAAGAGGATAATTTTAGGAAGAGGATGTGATTACTTTTATAGCATATAGTGTTGACTGTTTTACAATGTTAGTCAACACAGAAGAAAGCTTTATATTGTACAAGCAACAAACAAAATATATCAGATATTTCTATCCAGTGAGAAATGTTTAACTAATGCTGCAGGCATATTCTGAAGTATCATAAATTTTGGTATTTTTTAAATTAGATTTTTTTTAACTTTAACATTTCTGACAAAGGCCATCATCATTGAAGCTGAAGGCAGGAAGCTTACCACATGAAAAAAGAGGTGAACTTTACAAACAACGAATATTCTGCCAGTCTCTTTTGTTTAGAAATGAAAATGAGAAACTTTATTTTCATTTCTGTTTAAAACATTTGGAGGAGAGAATAATTCTGTGTTAAACACTTGTTCTGTAGCAAAGTTTACTTTATGAATTCAGGAACGTATTTGTTTATCAAATGAAGGAGCATCCAGTGTGTGTCCCAACTGGGCTACCAATATATTCTATTTGAAAGATGTGCTCCTGACCTAATTGATATATATCCTTAGTTTCTTAAATTATTTGGTTTTTGTAAATTAATTTTGTTTATATTTCTATTAATCAGTTTGAATGTGTTTTTCTCCATCACTTTCTCTAATGTTTATGCTGATTGTTATTTTCTCACTCCATATTTGCCCCCCCCCCCACCCTTCTCTTAACTCATTGTACCTTCTCCTCCCCAACCAATAGTTACCAAAATATTTCTTTGTTAATAATATGTCACTTGGTATCAATATTAGACTTACCATGTCCCTCATTTCCTCTCCTGCCTAATTTAGGGACCACTTGATTAAAGTTCATGTTATTTCAGTATTATTTTTTGTCATTGAAATTCTCCTGCCTTCAGATGGATCTACTTGTTCTGTCATTAAACTTCACATATTCTTGTTCCATTATTAGAGACATTTAATTATTTTGTTTGTTTAATATTAGTACATAAAACTCAGCTGCACGTACTGTTCTCGTTTCCTTCTAGAATTAATTTTTACAGAAGACAGTAATTTATCTTTGTTTAAATTATTAATGCTTTTAAAGAATTATGTTGAGTGGCAGGATAACTGCTTTGCTGATAAAAATTCTTATTTAAGTATATTATATTCATACCAGGCTTGAGAACTGTAGCTTACCTGCTACAGAGTATTAACACTTTGTATATCTGCTACCTTCATTTGCAGTACTTGCCAACCTTTCTTTTTTTCAAAGTTATACATTCACCCCAAGCAATTTATGGCACTTATCCTTATTTTTTTAGCTCCCTTATATTTCAAATTATTATTTATGAGCTGAAACAGTTTTTTTTTTCCTGTAGCAGCACATTCAACAAATAAAATTTACTTTATTTTATTGAACAAAAGAGGGGAAGTTAAATATTCCAAAGTTAACAAAATGTTTTGTTCCATTAAGTTTATCATAATTGCTGAATTTCACCAAGAGAAATGGTCTGTGGTTTAAGTCAGATAAATAATGTCAAGCTCCGCAAACCTGTAAAGCTATTGTAACAGGGGAAGTGGTGATACTTCCACATGGTGTGGCCCAGGTGGCAGAGGGAAAAGAAAAGGGAGAGGGGCCTCACTGGTCTACTAGCAGACTTGAGTTAAATAAAATAGCTCTCATGGACTAAATATTCTGTTCTTCAGGTTAGGGGCTGCCATGTGATTAGAGAAGAGATTCTTGAAGGCTGGGGGAAAAACTCTGATAGAAAAGGGCTCTGGGGCTCATAACTTCAGCCCTATTTCTTGAAAATAGGATATTCCAATTTCTTAATGGCTTCAGCAATGGGCATGATGGAAATGTCCCCAGTGACAACTACTCTAGAACCTACAAACAATTGGAAATCCCCCACAACCAAGTGTCGTGATCCTAGGCTATTGGATTCTTGAGAGTCTGGAACATAATGTTAGGAGTTAGAGATTCTTGCCTGGAAACTGTAAAGTAAAAATAAGACCTAAGTGGAAACATTTGATTCAAACACTAAATGTCAATAGACTCTTTCAAATAAGAAAGATGAAAGAATAGGTCAATATACTGGCAGAACAGGCCATACTTATTTTAAAATTGCCGTAAACCAGGCAACTAGTGATCATGTATTTGAGTCTAGCAGCTTTAGAACATACACAAGCAAATGTGGAATGGGAATCACAAAATGAAGAATACCACTCCAAGGACCAGCTTTGTTTAAGAAAACTACAGTGGACTCAATTATCAATATTACATAACTATCAGAGGGAATTTCATTCTAGTCATTTAGGTGAGGAAATAAAGCTTGCGTGGTCATCAGTGCCTACGCCCCCATAAACCAGAACAATAAAAAAAGTCAGAGAGAAAGTTGAAGATTTTTGGAAAACATTCAAAAATGAAACATCCAACACCATACATGGAAATTTAAAGATTTTGGTTGGTGACTTCAATGTAAAGATAGGGAAAGAAAGGAAGTATAAAGTTTAAGTAGGTGAATATAAAGAATACAAGAAAACTAATTTAAATGGGGAACAATTAATAAACTTCTTCAACAATTCAATCTAAAACTAATGTCTATATATTTCAAAACCATCCCAAAGGGAAAGATGACTTGGATTTCATAATGGTCATGTTGCAATAATAACCCAGTCTAGAAAAAAGATCATGACATCGAAGTTAGGAAGTTTTTAAACACTGACTCAGTTCATTATTAAGGTTAAATTTTTGTCTAATAGAGTCTGGTATAGAGTTAATGAAAAATCAAAGGTTGATACAGAAATTCTTAAGGAAGACATGAAAACTTATCAGGAAAACTATTATCAAAATTGGAAATGAAAACATCGAAAGAAATCAAAGAAATACTGTTAAGAGCAATGGAATAGTTAGGGTAATAGAAAAGAAAGTACAAATGGTGGAATAAGAAGTGTGGTGACACATTAGATGAGAAGCATAGAACTTGGAAGAAATGGTATTCCAATCAGATCACAGAAAAATTGAATGAGTTTCCCTGGAAAAGGAAAATTACTGACCGAGCATGGTGGGTGAGCAGTTACCACTCTGGTCTCGCATTCGGGAGGACAACGGTTCACGCACCCGTCCGGGCATCCAGAGTTGGGTTTTCCATAGTTTCCCCAAATCACTCCAGGCGAATGGCGAGATGCTTCCCTTAAAAGACTATGGCCAAATTCGTTCCCATTTCTTGTCCCCGGTCCCATCCGACCTCTCATTACCACAACATTGATGAGGCGTAAAGCCATAAGTAAAAAAAAAAAATACTATTGAAATCATCAGAGGAGAAAAGAGAAAATACAAGCAGCACTGGTTGGAAGATATTGAAGGGAACGTCCGGAAAAATAATCTAAGGAAATTTAATAGAATTTTTGAAGAATAATTATACCAATTTCCAAATTTGTTACTTTAAAAGTAAGTATGGAACTCTTGCCTTTAATAGAAAAGAGATTTGCCAATTGTTGGTCAGTTATTTTCAAACCTCCTAACAGTGAGGAACCACTGGATAGATTAAGATTCGAACAACTATTTAAAACAAATTCAGTCAAAACCTCCAAGCCTTGAAGAAATAAATCAAATCTTTAATGAGCTTTAGAGCAACAAAGCATCAAGAGAAGATTTAATAATAGCAGAAATGTAGAAAATTGGAGGGGGAATAACAACAGAAAATTTACATTTACTGTTATGTGAGATCTGTCAAAAAGAAGAGATCCATAGAGACTGAAAATATGCCCTCATATGAGCACTTATTAAGAAGAGAGACCGAACTGATCCAAACAATTGCAGGGAAAATGTAATTACTTGACCCTGCTAAAAATGGTGGAAAACCTGGCAGACCATAAAATAGGAAAATATCAAGGAGGTTTCAAAAAGTGAAGATCTTGTGTGGAACAAAACTATAATGTCAAAAGTATTCTGAGAGTAAGAGATATAGTAGGTAGTCATTTTCATTATTTTAAAATATTATGTCATTTAATTGACAAGAAGGCACTTTTCAGAGTTCTTGAAGAATTTGGAATAGGTAGGAATACTAGAGTAATTATTCAGCAAACATTGGCTGGAATTGTTTCCAAAAGTTAAGTTAGTTAATGAAGTTTCAGATCCTTGCAAGTTACAAACAGGCATCAGGCAAGGAGAGGGTCTGTCTCACATTGCATTTAATATTGGGTTGGAAAAAATAATTAGAACATGCAAAAATGAAATAAAAGAGGAGAAAACAGAAGGAATATAGTTAGGCCCAATTGAGCATGATATTAAAAGTGGAATGTCTCACTTTTGCCAATGATGTGTTACTGTCAGAAGTAAAGAAGGAGCTCAAAAAATAGTTGAAAAATTGCATGAGATTGCAGAAAAAGCAGGACTCATAATCTCATAAAGAAAAATGGAACATATATAATACACACATAATAATGAAAACTAAATTTGGAAATGTTAAGAGAGTCAACAAATTTAAATATCTGTGTGTATTGATCAAACTAATCGGCTTAGTAAGGAAGTGAATAAAGCAAGAACTAGAAAGATGGAACTAGAATATTGGCTTAAACAAAATAGATATAACAAGAAATCTCCTGCATAGCAGATGTTAGAAGTTATACAATATTTGTCAAGACAGAGTCAATTTTCAGCTCATAGATCCTGGTATTGAATAAGAAAATGGAGATTGAGGAGTGGCAGATAAAAAAGAGGAAAATCCTAGGACCAGTAAAGACGCTACCGGGTGGAAGAGGAAAAATTAAGTTTTATATAGGCATACAAAGAAAACTACATACTCAATGCAACAAAAAGGCTGAAACATTGGCGGGAATTGTTTCCAAAGTTAAGTTAGTTAATGAAGTTGATTGACAAAAAGAATTTTCAACTATATTACTAAAAGAAACATGACAACAAAATAGACTGAGTGGATGAGAAAAGAAATAGAACAAGTTGGGATCAATCCAGATGAAATAGAGACTCCAAACTAAAATTGATAAATTCGCAAGGTTCAGGAAAAATGTATATATGCTGAGATCACCTAGTCTGAAGAAAGGAGAAATTTTGGTAAAAATAATAATAATAATTAGCAAATTTGGCTAAAAGTACACCAAACTCAAATGAAGCTGTCAAGTTCAGAACAGTATAATAAAATGACATTGTATTAACAATCTCATGGTTATTATTTAAAAGTAATGATGTGAGCAGTATAGTGGTAAACAAGAAATACTGTTTTTATTTATCACTGCTTACTTGTATTAATATTATAATTTAAATATCCCTGTTGCTTAATACTCCAGTCTAGAAGGAGTTCGCAATGAAAGTTTTATAATTCTTTTATAAATTTCGATATATTTCATAAAATGGAAGTTGGCCAGCTGTCTCACATTTTTCTCAAGAATAACAGAATTTCACTATTCACTAGAAGCTTGGTGTAGTTGAAATGTTTCGTTTGGCTATTTTATCTGCATTTATAGTTTGGTGATGATAACATTTTCAGCCATAGTGTACTTTCAACATTGCATCATACACTTGCTGATAATATGGTTGTATTTTTTCCAGATATATTAATGCTCTGTAGACTTTGCTATCAAACATAATTTTATAGAAACTTCATTAATACAACTATTGTGTGCAGACTGTACATATAAAATCAGTATCATGTTAGGGTATTCTACCATGCCACACTGTCTCCTGTCCATTCCCATAATATTTGATGGTGAGAACATACTCATCACAACATAAATATGGCGGACGTTTGATATTATACTCCACAGTTTTCAAAGCATTATGATATGAGCCTTATTCCGTTTTAGACTATAATCATAACATCAAGAATAATGCTTGTAAAGGCTACATTATGGTAATTTATGCAGAATAGAATCTACATTAAACTTGATATGGTAATTTTTATTAGTGTTTATAACTGCTTCATAACTTGTGATCAGAAAAAAATGTAATATGATGTTTTGATTTCTGTGCCACATTACCACTAAATAGAATTGCTGGCATGAAAAAGAAACTTATCCAGTTTTGTACAAGATAAAAGAACTGTCCTGTTATTTCTATTGATTTTTTATTATTATTTATATATATATATTTTGTAAAGTATACTATTAAAAAACCGGGAAGCTTCCCTAGTATTAGTATTGGTACTGACTGCTGTGTAACAAAGATATGTTTTGTCTCTGTATGGATTGGTTTTTATCTGGACTATTTTGGATTTGTTATATGCAGAACCACATTATAATATTAATTTCTTGTCATTTAACTATTTAACAAAGTACAGCCAACTCAATGACTTTTTTTTGCCTGTGTGTTATAGTATAAGTACTTTCTTTAATTATAATAACAATAATAGTAATATTGCAATATTATAAATGTATTTAAAGTCAATAACAAAAAACAATTTCAATGATATTTTTCATCTAAAAAGTAAAATTATTTGCTGTTTGGATATTGGTTTTATTTCAACAATATATTGATTAGATAAATTATTTATGATTAAAAATATAAATTTGCATGAATTAAAACTGATCTTACATGGTATCTCATAAGTTCGTTAAAAATTACTTTTTATCTCCTTTGCTCCCACTTATACCATATTACTGATGTCATTATTTCAGCCATGTATAAGCAATTCCTGGGGTCAAGTTTCGTTCGTGATGCAGTGAATGCTTTAATGCGCATCTGAAAGAAGCTGTGATTTATAAATGGCCACATTCATGGAGGTTGTTATTAGTTTGAGCTGTGGGCTGGACTATAATGACAACTGACATGCTTTTTAAAACAATAGGCATTATGGATTTTGGTTAAGAATTTATCCAATGTAGCGTAGGGTTTTAAGAATCCTGGTTAATTTTTTATTTCATTGGTTCAGTATAGATGTTGTCATTAACTCAATAACAGATTAGAAGTTCCAACTTTATATTGATGTAAACTACAAACGAAAATTTACTTTACAAAATCAGGTCTATGAGTATTATTTGGTATCAAATCTATTTAATGAAGCAACTGCAATAAATTATTTCCAGAGCACTACATTCAACCCTTCATTTCTGATGACCTTCGAAGCTAGTTTACATATAATTGCCATTCTTCTACATATACGACATTAAAGAAGGTAAATTTAGAAGCATATTTACATTTCATACTCTGGAACTATTATTTTATCAATTGCATTCGCGTTTTTAAACAGTATATCATTGAATATGTCATAAGATTCTTGCATTGATCTGTGAAGAACAGTATATTTAATATTAATGAAAAACAATGAGTAAAGGTGACAGTTAGGAACTATTCATTTTCTTATTACATTTGATTCACGTATTCTGTTTATTTTAATGTACAAAACATAATAACTAAATAATCGAAATCAAAAAAGAAAATAGGATAAAATAAAATAGAACAATCATAGAATAACATTTTGTCAGTATTTCTTGAAAGGAGTGCTCATCTTAAATACAGAGTGGTCTGTGTGCATATTTATGGTATCTTGAAATGGTTATAATTTCTTTCTCTGTTCCTCGGTACATTTTCACAGATTTGAATCAGAACAATTAACTCTCAAAATGAGTGGTTTGGTGGCTCAGTGGTTAAGGTGTCTGACTAGAGATTAAAAGGTCCCTGGCTCAAATCTCTGTCTCCATGGGGATTTTCATAGGCACATGATCTGGCCTTCACCTATGGCACAGCTTGCTGTGTAGTATGGAGTACACTGTACTTCCGTAGATCCGATTCCATGTTAAACTGTAGGTTCCCTGTTCCGGCAGGATTACCATTTTAAGTTAAGGAGGCTATGACATCGGCGGTAGGTGCAGCCAATAAAAACCCTGTTACCACGTCATTACGACTACATAAAATTATTATCTCTGAAAATTTGAAAACACCATCAAAATTGCTGTGTTACATTGTGCGAGTTATGATTTCAAACTCTCAGACACATGCATCTTCCTTACAGTTTTATAATAGTATAGATTATGGTTCTGATTAACAGAACACAGGAAACTAATTTGCTTAACTGATTCTTCGATAACAACACATTGTAATTAATATATTGTATAATAATGTCAGATTTTTGTATTTGATAGTAAACTTTTTTGTAGTTTATTATATTATGTATTTTTACTTATTTTATTGAATAAACATATGTAATTGTTTGATTAAATTTACATGTTTATGATTGTTGATTAACATTTCTTCAAACCTGGGTTCCAGTTATCTGAACATTTAGTGGCATGTATAACAATAAATCCTTATCTTCAATTATGGCTTGAATTTAGCGACTGTAAAATTGCATTGAAATGTATGAAATCATTTTTAAAAACAGTAAAACAATGTTATAAAGATATTGATTAATATTCCCATTGTTATATTCACTGTTTCTGTGAGTCAGAAAGAAATCTCTATTACAATAATAAAACTAGAGCTGGGCAATGTGGAATTATATAAAAGCCCTTGTACAAATTTTTAATAATTGAAATGAATAATTATATATTATGCTCAATGTTTTATTGACAGCCAGCTAAGTTATTGTGTGCTAGTTCTTTTTATATAAAATTGTTACTGCTAATTTATCTACGCTTGAGCACCTTGATGTTATTATTTTAATGGCTGGAATGAATTGGGATATTTTACATCATTGTAATAAAATTTTATTTCTGTAGTAAAAAATAACTGTATTTTAGATCAGGTAATTGGAATTTGTATATTTTCAAGTGTTAATTTCCTTCATTATGATGATTGTGTATGTTGTACTCTTCCAGTCGCCTGCATCTCTCTTCTGTCTACTGCCATGTTTCCTCCTTTTATTTGCATATTTATTACAACCCTTCTGCAAAAGTTGGCTATGCCATACCAGTTTCTTGAATCCTATTTCTTCTGTCACATTAACCTTGCAGTGTCTCTGTTAATCATTTTGAAAGTCTTGAGACATAGCAACTTCTTTGCCAATACTAAATTTCCTCTCATCAACTTTTTCCTTATCCCTTTTTTTATTTTTTAAAATTACTGTTCTGTAAAAATTTAGCTATTTATGGAAGTTTTTTTTCATGTTATTTGGTTGAGTTGAGAGTTTTCCAATTTTATTTTCAAGATTTTTCTACATCCTAGATGTTTGTGCTAATCACTTAATAAGTCACTCCTAAATACTTGAATTTAAAAGCAGCAGTGTTTTGTAGCCAATAATTTCCAACCAGCAAGTCTTGTTTTTATTTACCATTAATATCATTACCATTAAGATTAGCATTTACCATTAATATTAGTATGTGTGGTGTAATTCTCAGGCTTGGCATTCAGAAGGATACGTGTTCAATTCCACCTGAATCTGGTGGCTGCACTGTAACACTCAGATATTGCGTGCAGGAGGACATGGCTAAATATCCCCATCCAGCCATCCAGATTTTGGTTTTCCAAAATCACTTCTGGTGAATACCAAATGTTTCCTCAAAAGGCAATGGCCAATTTCATTCTAGTTCCTTGCCTCCTCTTCCTTTCAAGCTTGTGATCTTGACATCTACGTGTCATTGAGGCCTAACTATAAAATAATAATAATATGTAATTAGGTGTAACAATTGATTTCTAATAAGATTCTGAAGCTACATTGTAGTTTTGTGATGGCATTTCAGGTAGAATATTTTTGTTTCTAGGTCTGAAAATCAGGCTCACAGTAGCAATTGCACATATGACCAGGAATCTGCATCATGTGAATTTATTGGCAACAACATAGGAGAGGATTCAGCAAAATGTGATGGTCGTAATAATGTTAGAAAAAAACGGAATTCGTCTGAACGCTCATATATTTGTGAAGTTTGTGGAAAAATTTTCACGCAGTCTGGTAGCCTAAAATCACATAAGAGAATCCACTGTGGTGAACGACTGTATAAATGTGATACATGTGGAAAATCATTTACAGAATCTGGTGGACTTAGAGTGCATAAGAGAATCCATTCTGGTGAGCAACCATTTGCTTGTAAAATCTGTGGAAGATCCTTTATAGCGGCATCGACCTTTAGAGTACATCAAAGAGTTCATTCTGGTTGTTACGAAGTGATAAAAGTAACACCTAAGTGTTAAGGTTGTGCAATCCGTGGTAAAGAAAGTCAACAGTGAACGTGTGGGAGGGACAAGGTTGCACCAGCCGGGGCTGCGTAGAGCGTGGGATGATGAAATCGGGAGTGGTTTCTGGAAGGAGCGCGTAAGGCAGGAGAGTGCGTCACACGCAGCTATAAAAAGCGGCGGCTCCCGAAGGGAGGGTCCTTGGACAGCCAGCCAGCCAGCAAGTGAGGGAGCAGCAGGAGGCGACAGTCAACACGGCGTGGAGCCGAAGCACTTAGCCAAGTCTTCGTTGAATTTACTGGATGTGAAGTCTTCTAGTTTCTTATGGATGGGACGCAGAAGAACTTCTATTTAGTTGATGAGGAAGGGAACTGTTTCCCATATCGAGGCTATCTGGAGTTGAGATGGTGGACCAGATACTTTTATGCTAAGTTTGGGCTAATAGACGTAGACGTCGTTGGGTGGTTTAATCCACTAGATTAAAGTTTCTCCTTAGACTTTTGCATAATATTTTGTCGGCTTCGTGGGTCACAAGATTGTTTCTCATAACCTTTTTGTATTTCTTTGGTTTCATAAGAACCCTTCCTATTCCGAGTTCCCGAATTGTAAAAATCGACGCCCCGCTTGTTTGTTGATTATTTTTCAGCTAGCAGAAGTACGAGTTCTTCTGTCCTGTAATCGCTGCCAGGTTACAGGACGCAACATGGTGAACGACCATTTGCATGTGAAGTTTGTGAAAAATCATTTACATCACATGCTCATCTTAAAGAACACAAGAAAATCCATTCTGGCGAACGGCCATTTCCATGCGAAGTCTGTGGGAAATCGTTTGCACAATATAGTAGTCTTAAAATTCATAAGAGATACCATACTGGAGAAAGACCCTTTGCTTGTGAAATTTGTGGTAAATCTTATATCCAATCCGGTAACCTTAGAAACCACAGGAAGCTTCATTCAGGTGAACGACCATTTGTTTGTCAGATTTGTGGAAAATCATTTATACAGTCAAGTCACTTTAAAGACCATGAGAGAATCCATTCAGGTGAACGACCTTTTGTATGCCAGGTTTGTGGCAAATCATTTTCGCATTCTAGTAGTTTTAGAAATCATAAGACAATACACTCAAGGAAGCGGCCATTTCATTGTGATGTTTGTGGAAAGTCATTTACATCTTGTGACAGTCTTTGTAAGCATAAGAGTAAACATTAGGGTTAGATGATGGATAATCTATCTTGGGAAAGCCACGTGTAAATAGTGACTTCCCGCAGGGAACGTAACCGTGATTAATTGATTGGTGAGCGATTTCTCTCCACTTCCGCCGACCACAGACACCCGAAATTCGGCGGCAGCGATTCGGCCAGTAATAGCGCAAAAAACAGAGATCCACTCACCTTATGTTTGTGGCGTCAATTTGCATGTTAATACTATAACATGACACCAGCTATTATTTGTAGCAAGATGCAACCAGGATGCACCGAAATCTGAGTTGTAGAACACTCTTTACTCCGAAACTTGTGGCAGAACTCGCCGACAGTCAAATAAATAGCTTAAGTCGCTATGATGATTTGTACGCGAGCTTAATCGTCGCGGACGTGAGCGTAACAATAATAGTCACTCATATAAACAAAAAAAGTCCCACATATATAATTTCCTTGTGGAACAAGGCACGCAAATATTGCATAGGCCAGTGGATATCTGAATTATGCCCACTGACCTTTATTCCGCTGCGAATATAAGATGCCCGCGGCCGACGGAAAGAAAAATAAGAAATCGCTCAACCAAGGGTGTTTGTTCTGGTTGTAAAATTTCCTCATTTTTATTTGAAAATCTTAAGTAATTTAGTTACATAACCTTTTTTTTTAGTTTGTGAAAAATCATTTACTATATTAAAAATAATAATAGAAAATTGATTATACTGCACCGTTGATTTTTATGATATTGGAAAAAAATTAACAGGAACCATTATATTATATATATTTATCATAGTTTAACATTAATTGACCGTATCTGACACCATTAATATATTATAGAAAATGATTACCATCTTCAATTTGATATTGCAGAAAATATTTTCCCATGTCTTAATGCATACAACTACTGAACCCAAATGTCTTAACTACTGTGGGCACTATGGTGAAAATGTATTTGTGTATTTATTCTGTATTGTGAGCTTTTGTGTTAAAGGTAGACCACTGTATTGTGATTTGAGGGAGGAATAAGTACAGTGGTGAGATAGTTATGATGCCAAAGTATAATCTAGTCTTTATCATAAAGCAGAGTCACTGTGGCTGAATTTAGTCTTGAGACAGGTTTGTCACTTAAGATGTTTGACATGTTACTAGTTTGTTACATAGTTGCATAAACTCAATACTAACTTTGGCTTATTGCAGACAATAAAGGTAAATGAAAGTATAAATAAACTCCAATATTTCAAATGATATTTATGGCTAATGTTTAAGGGTATGGTATGTTTTACTTAATACTTTCCTATTTTATAGCATGGTATTACTGCCTATATTACTTGATAGTAATGGAAAGTATTATATGGGAATTTTTTCCTGGCATATGGATGGAATGAATACTTCACGGGTTTCCTGCTGGGTAATTTCTTTACTCACCAACGTTTCAGCAACTACTTTCACTGCAGCACAATATTTTGATGATCTGTTCCATCGTCAACATCTTCCAGTGAAGTGAGTTCGAGGACATATGATGTTGTTCAGCCAGACCAGACACCTTTGCTACACTCTGATTGGTTGACTCTGGAACCAGTCATAGCAGGGGTCAAATCTCACCGCAATTTGAATCGATGCCATGTTGAAGCCACGGCTTGATTTTATGCCCCTGTTCGCATTGCCTGTAGCTGACGGGCTAAAAGTCATCGCTTGTTTGGAAAAAATTATCAGAAAACAAAGCATATGCTATAATTGCTTATCCTTCCACGGTGTCGGAACGGATTCGTTGCGGGCCTCATAATGAGCCATGCCGCCACTTGATTGGTCAGCTTAGGAACCAATCATAGCCGAGATCCTTTCTCGTTGCATCTAAACATTGGTTCAAAGGAAAATCAGGAGGCAGAGTCTTCGCAAAAGTTGCTCAGTAATGCACGAGCCACAAATTCCTCACTAGTAATAGGTGCATAACAGTAATATTAATGCGACTCAAGTAACATACATTTCTACAAGGAACTATAAGCTATTAAGAAATGAAATAATTGTGTATAAAAATTTATTTGTTCTTGATTATATTAACTGCATTTTAATTAAGAATTTTTAACCTGGACATGATGTTTGTGATACTATGAATTACATATATTGAGTTTTATCAAAATTTAAGGACAAGCCATTAGCTATAAAACAGTTATTAATGAGGTCAAAGATATAATTTGATATATGTTCATAGGAGAAATATTGATTATTTTAATTCCTGTGTTTGATTTATCTGCAAATTGGACACAGGGCAATTTTAACACATAGTATATCATTTATATATAGTATTAATAAAAACAATGGTGGCCCAAATATTGAACCACAACTGATCAATCCGCACTCAGAAAAAAGTGAACCACATAATGGAGCATTAAAATGTTCTAGTGATACTTTTTGTTTTCTATTCAAAAGGTAAGACCTGAGCCTTTTATTAACAATGCCATTTATACAATAATACTTCAATTTTTGTTTTCAGACTTTAATAAACAACACTGTCAAATGCCTTAGACAAGTCACAGAAAATTCCTATAGGCGTAACTTTATCATTTATTACTTTTAAAATATTGTCAATGAATGCAAATAGTGCTTATTTTATTAGATGACCTTTTTGAAAACCAAATTGTGATTTAGTTGGAATGTTTTTATTTTTTAGGTGTTGGTAAACTCTGTTGTACAATGCTTTCTCAAAAAGTTTGGAGAACTATATTCCTGAACATACAGGGATCTAAATCTAATGACGGCGTGTTTATTTTCAGAGAAGTTGCTGTGTGTATAATACAATTATAACTGTATCATCACCTACACTTGAAAGTAATGGTTGAAAAATAATTAACATGCAATACCTTGTAATACAGATAGTGTTACCTTCAGTAAAATATGTACTATGATACATGCAATCACTAATGAAGAGAATTCAATTATTTAATTGAAAGGGCAGGGAAAGATTCGATGGTTCCAGAAGATTGTCTACTACAATATAGACGATTTCGGATGCCAGCTTCTACGAGAACTCAAGAAAAATAATTTGATTTGCGCTATTGAAATGTATTTTTGATTGTCCAATTGAGATGAAATAAAATCAAATCACATAAAAAATGTGTTTTTTTTATTTATAGTCAAGGTGTTATATTTAAAGTCTAGGTTAAGATACTTATTTTGTACCAGTAGGTTAAAACGAGATACAATATCTTTATTTTATAATACTTTCACATGTCCATAGCATCACAAACATCATGTCCAAGTTAAAAATTCTTAATTAAAATGCAATTAATGTAATCAAGAACAAATAAATTTTTATACACAATTATTTCGTTTCTTAACAGCTTATAGTTCCTTGTAGAAATGTATGTTACTTGAGTCGCATTAACATTACTGATATGCACATCAATTAGTTTCTGTATCATAGCCATATAATAGTTAAGTAACACTTTTTCTGCTTACATGTCCACAAACTCCTTGTAGTGTCTTGAAACCAGGTAGCTCAACTTCTCCTTTATGATCAAGATGCCGGTCACTGCTGGCTGCATATCGACGAAGTTCTGAGGAAGACACCACTGGCAGGATCTGTTTTGTTGTAAAAATATATTTTTTCACCCTAGCTACACTTTGACAGAAAGCTGTGTGCTCGTCGAGTGGTTCGCTGGTCTGGGTGCAGCCGGTGAAAAAATCGAACACCATATCCAATTCTTGCATCAGTACATTCCATTCTTCTTACGAAAGTGTGATTTTGTTGTGGCCCACTGTTTCGAGCAACAGGCTCAAAATCATGCTTGGATGACAAATCTAATGTCAAATGTTTTGAATCACCAGCATTGATGTGAACAACGGCACTAGACGACTCATCGCTGTAGATTGAAGTGTGAGATACGGAGGATACTCGAGTCTACTTACGTCCGATGTAAGTCAGGTTCCACTAACTGCATTTCGAAATAACGGCCTTGCACTATTATAGTTTTTAACCATAACTACAGAAATACATTGAACTGAAGAGTGTTGTAAGATGGCACTAGGCTAATTAGTATGCAGGTCACGCCACCAATTTTTAGTTGCCGAATTGAGATAACCACATTAATAGTCAGGTTCTAAATATAGCCGTCATTCTCTTTCCTATACTACTTATCATGATATCATTTTCTATATCAACAAACTTGAACTGAGGTCTCTAATGTGAAACATATCCCAACATAAGATATTCTGTTAGATTGTATTGTTCCAATCTCACAGCAAATATATGCTTTAATTCGTGGGTGCCACTTACAAACATATAATTTTATAATTAAAAGTCCAGATGAACTGAGAATATATTTATCTTACAGATTTCTCTGCCACAGGGATTCAGATCCTGGTCAAGTGAGGCACAATGTATCATACTGATTGATATAGTTTACCATTTATTTCTTGACTTGACAGCATCGTTGATGAAGCGATCTCCAAAGCCATTAGACTATCACAATAATAGATCACAGTGTGGAAAAAAGTTATACACAGTGTCCTAACTAAATATTGTGGCTCACCATAAAACATCTAACAGGTAAAATTACTAAAGACATTTCCATACTCTTGGGTACGGTGGGGAAAAAACCTGCATCCACTCCCAGTCGTCAGTGCATTCTTCACGAAGAGACGATCCTGCAATTAATCCCTCTTGCTTGCAGTAGCATCCCAGTGCAGCCAAAATATTAAAAATGCTCATGTAACGTCTGCCACAGGCAGAAAAAAATAAAATCTTTTTGCACAATCCTTGTGGGAAAATTTTGTCCTTCAAGGATCAGATTCCGAAAAATTTCCTTCTTAGTTTATAATGTCGGCTGTGTAGAGACCTTAATCTCTAAATAATATCTCATTTATCGATTTCGGCTAGTTATCAAGTGAGATAAATAGTTCGTAACAAAAAAAAACATTATGTGAATAATGTTAATTTTGACCTTTATAGGTCAAACTACGAAAAATTCCTTTCTTAAGATATGATGTGGCCAAAGCAAAGAAATTAATCTTGAAAATGATACCACATTTTTCGATTTTGGTTAGATTTCAAGGAAGATAAATGGCTCGTTACCAAAAAAATATATATATATATAATTTTGCCCTTTAATGGTCGAATTCCAAAAAATTCCTTTCTTAAAATATGTTGTGACCATAGCGGTGTCCTTAATCTTTAAAATGATACCTCATTTATCTATGTCAGTTAGATATCCTTTCTTAATATATAATGTCATCAAAGTGGAGATCTTAATCTTTAAAATGGTAATTCATTTATCGATTTCAGTTAGGAATACAGAGAGATAAATGGTTCGTGGTACAAAAAACAGCATTTTAGAAATATTGTCATTTTTTACAATTAAGGATAGAATTTGGAAAAATTACTTTCTTAAAATATGATGTGACTAAAGCGGATGCCTTAATCTTCAAAATGATATCTCATTTATCTATTTCGGTTAGGTATGAAGGGAGATAATAGCTTGTGGCAAAAAGCACCTTATAGAAATAATAAATACGGTATGATGGTAAATAAACTAGCAAGCTGTAGAAATAGAAAAAGAAAAGGCTGGAAGATATTGAATTAGAAACAACAATACGAGGTGGTCTGAACGCAAGCAGTATGAGGAACATCGTCATTGTATGCAAATATAATACTGGAAGTGTTGCTTGACAAATGTCTGAGATACAAGAACACAGATACACAACATTAAACGTCAAAATCTCTCTATAAAATGTAACTCTCCAATTTTTAAGTTCTAGCTGCAAAAATTTATTCAAATAAATGACATTTTTTCTCATTTTCCAATTCGTCAAAATCATTCCTAATTTCAAGACACACTTCGTCCCAAGCGTTTGTGGTAGCGTCTCGAGCGTTAAAAGTATAAAACTGATCACGCTTCTACCAACAAAATGAGATCACTACACTTATGTCGCGATTTTTAAATTTATAAAAATGTTCACTTTACACAGACTGAAAAAGTACAAGTGGTGAGTGCGTGAAGACTTGTGGGGTCACATGGGTGACGGCAAAACTACCGTCGGATATGGTGGCAGTGCGGCAGATCCGCTGCGGTGTTTTCCTACTGCCCAACGCACCGCAACCGGGTGACACGTCGAGGGGCACGGCAAATCAAGTGATCGGCAGCCGCCCCGACACAATAGTTTTTTTTAGCTCGATTGCTGCTTCAGGCGGCCGGCGACACTCGTGTTCGAAGAGGCAGCAATCTCACAGCCTTTTGACCCGGTTCGGAAAAACTCCTAGATCAACCAGTGGCTGTAATTAGACAGGTAGTGGCATATTCGGTATTTGCACACGGGCGTTCGAACTGCTAGCGGCGGGCCTGGCTTTACTACACCAAGAAACCGAAAAATCCCTTTTACTGTCGCATACCTTCTTTCTTACGAATACTTTTCATTACAGTAATATTAAAAAACTATTGTAAGCCTGTGACCGTTTTTTGTGTATCGTCACAGGTCTAGAACAGTTCTAGTTTTTTGGTTCAAAGATTATGATCTGACTAAATACGAATTTGTCCTGTGTTTCACCATTAGGGTGAACAAAATCTCTTGGGCTTGAAGAACTCAGAACTATTAACAGAGGTATTAAGTACGGACATGGACGATCGTGATATAGTAGTCTATAATTATTTCAAAGGTCGTAGGCTCGAACTCGATGATATAAAAACTTGTATTTGATCCTAAAAGTTCGCTCTGTAAAATCTGTAGAATTTCTGTTTGCTTCGAAAGCATCACGTTGTTTTTTATTGAGGTTGTGTAAACATTCATAATGTAATCGTTGGTCATAGTGTATGTAACGGCCAAAGAACTTAATGCTGATTACTATATAGCTGAAGCGAAAAAAATGAATTGCCAAAATACTCATTTCGGTAACATATTTGATCTGATTTTAAATCACCTAATTATTCATGAACGGCGAACATGTACAAACCAAAGTTGTCAGTAAAATAAGTGAATAAACCGTAATGTATTAACTTTGATCAAGAAGCAACATTAGAGAAAGTTTTAATTAAACTGAAATTTTATATAGGGTGTAGTGACAATTGGTATTCGTAGTTACAGCAGAGATCATGAGTAATTTAAGATTTTTTAAGTTTTTTGTGTTTCTTTCATTAGTGACATATTACCAAAAAGCAGTTCGACGTCTTTTCAACCGTAAAGGTTATCGATATTTTTTTAACTATGAAATGCTATGAAAAGCAAGCTTAATTATTGTATTATTACAATTAATTTGGCAACAGTCAATTGGCATTCGTGGTTACAGCAGATATGAGTAATTTAAGTTTTTCATAGTTTTTTTTTTGTTAATTTCATTACTAACATGTTACTGAAAAGCAGTTACACTTTTTTTCAGTAGTAAACTTTATTGATTTTTTTTTTTTAAATATGAAATGCTACAAAAAGCAAACTTAATAAATGTATTATGGCAAATTAATTTGGTAGCACTTTCTTAGCTATTAAATTATGGGCATAACCTCGAATTTCGTCTAATGATATCTCTGACGGCTATTGATTTGCGAGCGAAGGCTGACAGGTGACACCGTCCTCAAGCCAATAGCTATCGAGGTGAGTGAGTGAGCGAGCTTAGGAAATTATATAGTGTGTTAACTATTCACACACATGTATTGATGTCGCACTTTGTCTTTAATATTAAAACAATGTAATTAGTCAAAATACCATTAAATAAATCTACCAAACCCTGTGACCCAGCGTAACCTGAAATTCTTCGCCGTCACTGCACAGAATTTGTAACTGTTTTGTTCTGATGGAATGATAACTGTATTTCTTAATTTGAAATACTTTCTCGCTAACTTTTGACTGTTTTTATTGTTTGCAGTACTATTAGTATGTACGATTTAACTAAAACGCTAATGCTCCGCAACTTTACAGCAATTTATAAAATTATTGTTGAATACAGAGGGTGCATCGTACCAAAACAAGTATCTGTGCGTTTAGATCCCGAATGGCACGAGGACAGAAATAATCCAAGTAAGCTTCAGTACGTCATCTTATCTCTGCTGTGATTTCAACCCACACATAAAATGAAAGTGGATGTTTATCATTAAATTCAAACGAATTCAATTTCATCTGTCTGCTAGAAAATCCCAGCCCAATCTGTGTGTCGGTTCAGTGACGCTTTCGTAAGGGCTGTGGCAAGAAGCCAAAAATCGAGTAGTTCTCTCTACTTTCTCTATTCTGTCAATCAATCCGTCGCAATACGGACCCGAAACGGTTCAACAGTAGTCCAAATGTGGACGATCCAGAGTTTTGTTCTCTATTGTAACGTAATAAGGCATGTTTTAAGATCGGACGACACTTGACCGAAAGTGGGCCAACTCACTGAATTAATAAATAAAGGCTTTGTCAGAGGTGAAAATGAATTTTAAGATCCCTCAAAACTGAAGACTAGAGCGGTAATCTAACTGGAGACATTCTGTATCTTAATCGCACGTCTTAACAATCTGAGACATCAGATCAAATCTAGAGTAACGAAACACATGTATTCAAACATAATAAAATAAATTTACTTTTTCTATACAATGTAGTTAATTTTGCTTTTCCAAAACACAAAGATAGTTTTATTGTGCCAACAAAAAGGTAGCAACCATAGTCACAGCATGTGATGTATGATGAAAGGAAATTTTACGAATGTTTTAGAATGACACTAAGTAGTAGGACTAAGGCGACTCAAGCCAGAAACCGGGAAAACCCGTGACGTCACAAGATGGCCGCCCCGTTAGTTCTTTGGCCGGCCAAGATGGCGGACCGGCCCACCAAGATGGCGGGGCCGTTAGTTCCTCGACCGGCCGCACAGATGGCGGCATCTCCTGGGGGCGCTGGACCGTTAGGGCCTTATTACACTAGGCGACTTGGCGGCGCAACCAGCCACGGCACTGGTGTCTCTGTTGGCGACGCAACCAGGATTCTGGTGGCGCCGCCAGCCAGCCAGCCACTCGCACAACCGAGCAGTCACTTTGCTGTTATCCTCGCATTGTACGCGAATTGTGTAGTTGAATATGTCCAGTGAACTACAGAATGTCACTGTGGAAATGAGTGGAAGTGAAAGTGTAGAGAAGACAAAGGGGTAAAGCAAGAAGAATTTCTCATTTTCGTATCTTTCCCGGTAATCTCAACCTTTACTAAGTACAATGATTAAAAGAATGACGATTTAGACATTCTTAAGTAATTAAAAACTTGTTGTCGTCTGAATACAGTTTAATTGCGTTGGAGCTAACACTCCGGTAGCAATTTGCACATTTACAGCACTCTCTTCACCCTCCTCCTTTCCTCCAATGAGTCCCAATCCAGCTCCTGTATCATATCAGTTACTGACTGGGTCCTGCGATAATTTCCACAAACAAATCTAGCTGCTCTTCTTTGCACACCTTCCAACTCCTGTATTTGATCTCCAAAATGTGGTCCCAAACTACACCACCATATTCAACAAATGATCTGACCAAAGTTTTGTAACCCAACTCCCTAACTTCTCTGTTACATCCTCTCATCACCCTCTTCAGCAAATGAAGGATTTTGTAACCTTTTTCTACCACCTGCCCAATTGAGTTTATCAAATGCTATGCAAAGAATTTACACTTCATCAAGCAAATCTGACCCCACTCTGTAATCATAATTAACCTTTAGATCTATTTATCTTTGTATCTTATAAGCCGACTCTTCTTGGAATTTATCTTCATTCCATGCTAACCTACCCATTTAGATATTCTATCGAGATCATCCTGCAACTGTTCAGTCTTCACCTGTTTTTATCCTATTGTATACCATTGTATCATTTGCAAAATACCTAGATTCTGACCCTAACACAGTCATTCTTTAATGAACAGCAACTCCCATATTTACTTCCACTTCTCTTGATAATGTATTTCCTAATCTAACCCCTTGCTTTCTGACTATTAAAAATTCCTGTGCCCAGCAAGTAACTTTTTCATCCAATTCAATATATTTCAGTTTATTTAAAACCATTTTATGGCTCACTCTGTAAAATGCCTTAGAAAGATCTAGTGCCACACTATCAACTTGGCCTCCCATTTCAAATTCATTTGAAATATCTTGCACATAGCCCACTATTTGAGATTCAAATGAATATCCTTGCCTAAAGCTATGTTGTCGATCTGAAAACTAGTTTCGTTCTTCACAGAGATTTCTGATATAGTTGCATATCAATCTCTCGATCATTCTGCCCATCACTGATGACAAACTATTTGGGCAGGAATTTTAACCATATTTTTAACCCTTCCTTTATGAACTGGTACTACTATCGGTCTTTTCCAATCATTTGGTAAGTAGCAAGTCTCCAAACTCATTTTAAACAAAATTTTAAGGTAAGGTACAATATCCTATCCCACAATCTTTAATAAATCTGTGGTAATATTACCTACACCAGTTACACCAGTTTTAGCATTCTGAGTTACTTCGCAATTTCCTGAGAATTTATTTCAAATTTTGTAGGTTCGTCATTTATAATCTCCTCTGATTCATTCCCTCCCATCACAGGATGACTGTCCGTAGTTGTTTCACCAAACCTGACACTCAGTATCTCTGCAATTTTAAAATTGTAAAGTAGGAAGGGGGCATATGAACAGTAGACTGAACGCGTGGTGGCGAGTCTGGCGGCGCCACCTGGTGTCCTAGTGTAATAAGTTACGTAAGATACAATGCCCCGCCACGACTCTCAGCCACCAGTGGTTGCCGGCCTGGTGGCCGGGCAGGGCAGCCAGCCGGCCGCCAGTTTCTGGCGGCGCCACTGGCTGCCCTAGTGTAATAAGCTCCATAAGACTCTGTGCCCAGCGACGAGCAGAGCCACCAGTGGCCCGGCTGGTTGCGCCGCCAAGTCGCCTAGTGTAACAAGGCCCTTAGTTCATTTGGTGGCGGCTAGATGGCGCTGGACCGTTAGTTCTTTGGGCGACTGGTAGATGGCGTTCGGTGCAAGTATTTCCGGCGCGCTCTGCGAAATGTGTACAATTCCCACTCGACTGTTATCTCTGTTTGCTTATCCATTAAGCGTTGCGAAATATGTATTCCTAGCGTCCTGTTAAGCAAGCACTGAACATCTTGGCTACTATCGACACACAGTAAAATATTTTCTGTGTCGTGAAAAATACTTAAGCGTGAACCATTGCGATTTTTTTTACTAAAGTCCACATCAACGGATATTACGTGAACAGACATCGGTAGCGTTGGGGCTAGAGTGCCGAAGGTCGCCGGTTCGAGTCCGGCCGCGGTGTTTTTATTGAATAAGCCGTTCCAACTCGTCAATTTCAAAACGAAAATCAAAATTTTAGTTTCCATACCTAGAGAGTATGGCGCCAGCCTGCCTTGAATAAAAAATAAGTCGAAAAGCATAAATGTTTCCTTTTAACATTCGATATGGGGGAAAAAAAACCGTCATAAACTCCAGATATAAAACCGAGGAAGAATTCTATGTGTACCTGTTTTCATGAAATTATTTAGCGTTCTTGCCTCGCATTCTGGAGGACGGAGGTTCGAATCCCCATCCAGGCATCCATGGTTTCCCAAAATCACTCCAAGTGAATGCCGGGGATGCTACCTTCAAAAGGCCATGACCGAATTCATTCCCATTCCTTTCCCGTCTCTAAAGACCACGTTGTTAGAGAGACGTTAAAAAAAGTACCTGTTTTAGCGTTCTGGCCTTGTATTCGAGAGGACGGCGTTTCCGGGCAAACAGATTTGGGTTTTCCATGGTTTCCCCCAAATCACTCCAGGTGAATGCCGGGATGCTTCCTTCAAAAGGACATGGCCGAATTCCTTCCCATCCCTTGCTCCCCATCCTTTCCCCGTCTCAAAAGGCCACGTTGTTAGAGAGACGTTAAAAACTTTAAAAAATGAAATTATTGTGATAAAGTATAGCAATACCACACATACGTTATTCCTTTCAAAATTCGTAGCCTCAAAAACCCATCAATGGTGAAATCCTTTCATTGAAACCGAGAGACATTCACCGACGAAGGTAGGGAAAACCATAAAAAAATTCCGTTCATTGAAGCAGGCAGACATTAAAAATTAATACACCGACGAAGAGACGGGAAACAAACTCAATTAGTCACATCATGTTGGATTCGTTATGAACAATACAATATAGCTCACGAGTGTCACCTACATTCCGTGTATTTTAAAGGATATATTAAATTGTGTGTAATGAAACACAGACACTTTTTGAACTCAAAGAGGCATTGAAGGGGTTTACTGATGTATGTAAGTGTGACCTCGATGAATTAATAGCTCCTAAACTAAAGCAAAGTTGTCGATTTGAAAACCAGTTTCTTTCCCTACAGACATTTCTGAAGTGAATACATGATGTCAAACCAATCAGCATGTAATTTTTTCAAGCCTATTTCTCAAACCTACCATACGTTATTCCTTTCAAAATTCGTAGCCTCAAAAACCCACCGACAGATATTCACCGAAGAAGGTACGAAAAACCATAAATTACGTTCATTGGAGCAGGCAGACATTAAAAATTAATTCACCGACCAAGAGACGGGAAACAAACTCACTTTTTCACATCATGTTGGATTCATTATGAACAATATAATATAACTGACGAGTGTCACCTATATTCCGTGTATTTTAAAGGAAGTATTAAATTATGTGTAATGAAACACAGACACTTTTTGAACTCAAAGAGGCTTTGAAGGGGTTTACTGATGGATGTAAGTATAACATCGATGGGTTGAGAGCCTCTAAACTAAAGCAAAGTTATCGATTTGAAAACCAGTTTCTTTCCCTACAGACATTCCAGAAGTGAATACATGATGTCAAACCAATCAGGCTGTATTTTTTTTTTTCAAGCTTATTTCTCAACCCTGTCTTTGGACAAGAGGCCACTTGAAATTATTTGTGACAAAGCCTTTCCCACACCAAGGCTAGGAAAATCAAAGTTTCCAGTTTGACAATGGCAAAACTCAAGGAATGGAAACATTAGTACGACTCCTTATTTCCCCAATCTTATCTCTGTTGCCATTGGTATAAAATATTTCATTGCACTCGTAATTGTTGCCACCAAGGTCAAACCTTTGTCGTCTGTCAATCCAGACCAATCTATGTATCAATTCTGTTATACTTTCGTAAGCAATCACAAATTGAGTGTCCTTAGCTGCACTTTGTCTAAAATTCCAATAAATCCCTTGTGATACATCAGTGATTGACACCTTTAACTGTATTTTACAGCTCAGCACGTATGTTCCAGGAATGAAATACCGTCTGTTAATCTTACTAATTTCACCCCTATCGAATCGAAGTACGCGAGTCCTATGTAATAAAAATCGAGTCACGCTAAGCACAGAACATGTCTGAGACCATCGCCTGTGACCAAGGTGGAGATATAGAAAATTTACCCACTCCCTTATGTGCCGGCTCCTACTGATAGTCTTTAACGCATTATTCCTAATTCTTTCACCAAGATCCACCCCTAGCCTCATCGCCAACATACACCCAGCACTTCCTCAAACCACCTTCTGTTTTCCAATGATTCCCAATCCAACCCCTGATCAGATACAGACAGGGTTACCTTCTGTTCGTGCGTTAAAGTAAAACAAAAATTCAAAATTCTGCTAATCAGTAGCCAGGTACCAAAATGTTCATTTAAGGTGGTTCTACTGCAGTTTTCCAGGAAAATTCTCCCTTTTTCCAGGAAATTACTTTTCAATAAATCAGGACCCAGGAGAGTTCTCCATTCGGTTTAAAATGTTCCCATCTACCGCCATCCTTCGGATTCAGGACCAAGTCTGACATTTGTTTGGAATTGCATGCTTTGTTCAAGTAACCACGATAAAGTTACCATAATGCTCTTAGCTAACTGATAGTTTCTTGGTCATCAAACAGACATCATAACCCACATTTTCATAGAAGATCCCCACACATCGACAAGTATCCAAAACGTCACCATAGGTTCTATTACGCCTAAGATAGTGCTCACACCTGAACTGTCGTAAATTGTTAGGTCAAAGTGGGTGTTTAGATATTTTTTCCACTCACGCCTCATCTCCTAAAGTCTAGTGCGAGATTGTGGTCATGGTCAACTTAGGCTCCATACACCACTCAGAATTATTCCACCAATATCCATTCTAACAGCATTATACGCCACCTGCAGCCCTCAACACTCTTCCTATCTTCCAATGACATCCATACTACACCACACAAGCAATGGTCTGACTGTGGGTTTGTACCCAAGTCCTTCGCTTCTCTGGTACACTCAACTCCTCTCCTGTTAAATGATTTTTATGTAGTGAGAATCAAAATTCACATGCCAACACAAACGGCAGTAAACTGTAAAGAGCACATCGAAATGGGAGATTGTCTAAGCCCTGAACAATGGTTAGAAGCACACGTTGATAATTCTATAACCATATATTTTAGACTCAAATCCACAGAGGAATGACACACGCACACACTTGTACATGCATACAGCGAGGTCGACAGAACTTAACAGCAAGCATCACGGAAACGATGAAGTGGGGGGCAGAATTGTCGTTACAACTGATTAACTGGACAGAACTATCGTTACAAAAATCATCAGACAGACGAGTTACTTACGCTTACATGCACAAAGAGAGACGCAGATACACATGTCCAAGACTACACAACTACCGGTACCAATCATGGAAACAAAAAAGTGGTGTAGTACTCTCTTGCCTCATGACTGGCTGAAAAACAGAAGTCTCCTTACATATCATCAGCCTGGCGAGATAGAAGATGTGCAAAAGATGACATGTTTTCACCATAAACCTAAGTGTTTATACCATAAATAGTGTTCATCGCGCCCCAGTTGATTATATTTACCATCAACACGTCTCTCCCACACCGCAACCCTTTCTACCATTCAGTAAAAAAGTGATGCAGGTACCATTACTGGCCAAAAATCATAGAAAGACACACATACACACACATGTCAATGCATTCACACAGTTCCATTCATCACCACACATAACTGGAGGAAAGAGACTGAACATGCTAGATCCAACTAAAGAGTTACAGGATGTGTGAAGTTTGAAATCACATCTCCCCCACACCGCAACCCTTTCTGTCATTTAGTAACATGTGACCCAAGCACCATGAGTTACAATGGACACTTGTCTATCAGACGGATATCATAACCTCCATATTCATACTAGGTCTCACCCACAAACCCATACGTCTCCACACAAGCACAAACATATGGGAGGAACAGCAATTCATACGTCCAGATAAATGCGTTTAAGGAAGGTATCACCATACTTACGCATACAGACACAGAGAAAGACGCACAGACACATATATCCATGCCTACAGCGAGCTCAACACAACAACCAGCCCAATCATGGCAAAGAAAGAGTGGGACAGAACCCTCATGGCTCAAGGACTGACAAAAAAAAT
>CM061919.1:8373613-8427365 GCA_031002005.1 Vandiemenella viatica | reverse complement strand
CTACATCAGTTGAAATCTTTTTTAGGCAAGATTTCATACTACAGAAAATTTATACCCTCAGCAGCACAAGTGGCAGCACCCCTGTACCACCTCTGTCGCAAGAATGTCCCGTTCCGTTGGACCCCAGCTTGCGAGACCGCATTCCACACCCTTAAACAGCAGCTCAAGTCCGCAGCATGCCTCATGCCATACACTCCAAACCTCCCCTTGATACTTGCCACAGATGCATCCGATTACGGTGTGGGGGCAGTTCTGTCTCATAAATTACCAGATGGCACGGAACGCCCCGTAGCTTACATCTCCAAAGCCCTATCGGCTGCTCAGCTTAAATATTCTCAAATCGAGAAAGAGGCGCTAGCTATTGTTTTTGCCTGCTCCAAATTCTATTCCCTTTTATATGGGATTTCTTTTCATCTCATTACCGACCACAAGCCACTCCTATCACTATTTGATCCGTCCACACGTCTGCCTACCAAAACATCCCACCGCATCCAGCGTTGGGCACTATTCCTGTCCCAGTTCAGATATACCATGCATTTCCGTACCACCTCCAGGCATGCCAATGCAGACGCCTTATCCAGACTACCGCAGGGACCAGACCTTGCCTTCGACAAGTCGGAACTTCTGGTGTTCCAGATCGACGATGACATACAAGAAGCACTGAAGACATTTCCAGTCACGGCCTCAAAAGTCGCGGCAGCCACAGGGGAGGACCCCCTCCTCCGTGTCATCCGACACCACATCCAACACGGGTGGCAAACACGTTCCCCTCCACGCCATCATCAAGACCTCAAGTTCTACTACTCCATCCGCCACCAGCTCTCAGTAGTAGAGGGAGTGCTCCTCCGCACAGAACCAAATTCCACCCCGAGGGTCGTCGTTCCGAGATCCCTACAACCGACAATCCTCCAAACTCTCCACCAAGGACACTGGGGAATTGCCCGCACCAAATCCCTTGCCAGACGCCATGTATTCTGGATCGGCCTTACCACGGATGTCACGGAGATGGTGCGGCGCTGTACCATCTGTGCCCAACAACTGCCCCGCCCCCCTCAAAAGTTCCTTTCCTGGCCGGCACCGTCCGGACCCTGGGAACGCATTCACCTCGACTTCGCTGGCCCATTCCTAGGCCACCAGTGGCTCCTAGTGACGGATGCCTTTTCCCACTTCCCATATGTCGTCCGTTGCTCCACAATCACCACAGAGGTCACCATTTCAGCCCTCACGAAATCTTTTCCATCGAAGGATTACCATACGCCATCATCACAGATAACGGACCGCAATTTCGAAGTCGGGAATTCCTATCCTTCTGTACCGCCAACAATATCCAACACCTCCTCACCCCGTCCTTCCACCCCCAATCTAACGGGGAGGCGGAACGGCTAGTCAGAACATTCAAAACCCAAATGACCAAATACACCACAAGTCACAAACTCGAAGAGGCATTGACACTCTTCCTCAGTTCCTATCGAACCACTCCAGTGGGGGCTAAAAGCCCGGCGGAATTGCTGCATGGCCGCCAACCTCGCACTCTCCTCCATCTCCTCTTACCCCCTCCCAAAGTACAGGTACCTTCGGGCCCATTCCGTTTCACCCCGGGCTCCCTAGTCTGGGCCCGCGGGTTTGGCTCCCGGGCCGGTTGGCTTCCGGGGGTCATCCAGCGGCCCCGGGGCCGCCAACTGTTCGACGTCAGCCTGGATGGCCGGGTAGTACGACGCCATCGAAACCAACTACGTCCCCGCTACCCCACGGCACCGTCCTCTTCCACCACGGCACGGCCATCCACTTCTTCCTCTCCTTCCCCGTCCCCTCCACCACTCCTGCCGTCTAACCGTTGCTCAGGGACAGTTACAGCGCCACCACCGACGCCACAACCTGTCGGTAGCTCCGACACCCTTCAGCCGCAGCCTCTCAACCACCTGCGGGGACCATCTTCAGCGCCCCCCGTAAAGCCCCCGGCCATCGACGCCGACGAACCGATGCCGTTAGCTCCACAGGTACCTCCATCACAACCTGCACCACGACGCAGGTCGGCACGCATCGCCAGGAGAACAGCTCCGTACTCCCCCGGAGGTAGCCTTCATAGTCTGCTCCAGGGCGCCGCGGCAGACGACCTCGCAGACGTCGCAGACATCGCTTCCCCCCCCCCCCGGAGGGAGGTATGTTCGGTCTGCCAGTAAAGGCCCCTGCCAGGCAGACCTCACACACAACGCGCCTGCACGCCGGGAGACATATACGACTCCAAACAGGCGCAGAGGCATCAAAACAAACCAGGAAAATAAATAGAATCATCTAGAGGCTAAGTGGGACTTTTTCTTACAGAGGTCGCCGTACTACCACACAACGGTATTCCTGCGCCAGGCCGCCTATATAAGCGTAGCCGGCAGCTCCACCGACAGTTCCGACCTGACCGCTGAACCAGCGTCAACTACGGAAGACCACCGGAAGTTCACGAGAAGTAGAAGCCGTCACTCTACCCCGGATTAGGACCAGGCTACAATCCTCGACGGTCATCTGATAACTGTGCCCACAATTGTTTATGGTTTACCAGTTGTATTTGTGTTCAGAGTAATAAACCTCAAGGAACCGTTAAGTGTAGTTCACTTCAGCATATCATCACTAGACTCTTGAGTTCGTAAAAAATCTAATAGAAAAAAGCACATTCAGGTTTTCCGAATTTTACAATTTTCTCCGTAATTTTTGCAATTATTCTTTCCCTAAAAAATTATTAGGAATTTATAAACATTTTTAAAAAAGTCCATAGAAAAAATCTGTTTTTCCGAATTTTCAGTGCAACTTTTTCAAGTTTTCCTGGTCTAAAACCCTTATTCTGACCATTACAATCATTTAAAAAAACTATCCAATCGGTCCATACAAAAAATATTTTCAATTTTTCCCGAATTTTCCGGACAACTTTCAATGTTTTTCTTTCTCTAAAATCTTATTCGGACTATTACCAATACTTTAAAAAAAAATAACAAACTCAGTCGATAGAAAAAAGCACTTCATTTTCCGAACTTTTCGCGCAACTTTCCTAATTTTTTCTCTAAACACCTTATTTGGACTATAACGAATAATTAAATAAAGAGGAAAATCGGTTCTTAGAATAAAGTACTTTCAGTTTTTCCTGAATTTTTCAATTTTACGGGAAACTTTTACATTTTTTCTTTCTCTTAGTATCTTCTTCGGACTATTACAAACATTTGAAAAATAGCCAAACCGTTTCCATAAAAAAGCTGATCTAAGTTTTTTCGAATTTTCCGGGAATTTTACTTTCTCTAAACACCTTATTCGTATTTTAACGAATATTTTTTTTAAAAAAAAGAAAGAAATAGGTAAATCGGTCCTTGGAAAGAGTACTTTCAGTTTTTCCTGTATTTTCCAATTTTCTGGACATCTTTTCCATTTTTTTCTCTCTGAATACCTTATAGGGACTATTACGCGATTAAAAAAAAAAGATTAGCCAAATTTGTCCATAGAAAAAAACAATTTCGGTTTTTTCCGAATTTTCCAATTGTTCGGCAAACTTTTCCAATTTTACTTTCTATAAAAACCTTGTTCGGGCCAAAACCAATATTTTAAAATAGATTAGCCCAATTGTCCCATAGAAAAAGGCACTTTCACTTTTTACAATTATTTAAAATTTTTCTTTCCATAAAAACCTTATTCGGACTACTACGAACATATTTAAAAAGAAATTTAGCTAAATCAATCCAGCCGTTTTCAAGTGACGCGCGTACCAACGAACAGCATTTCATTTTTATTTATATAAATAACTAAAAGGTTTTAGAATAATGGGGGCTATGTGGTGTAAATATTTGAAAAGATTGGAAGAATTTTGATATTCGAAAAACAGAAGTCGAGGGTGTTTCATGAAAACGCCATGAAACGTCACGATTTCAAGGAATCTTATAAACAGAGGCGAGAGTTGGTCAGAGGAAGTTTTCGTGTTACAGCAGTGAATGGCGACATGTTGGAATATGAACACTTTAGGTACAATGTCATCCGTATTTGAGTGCTCTTTAGTTTTGGACTTTGAAATTCGGGAAGTGATTTTGAACAGGGGATAGAAAAAGAATTATAAAATTTGTGTGCTGTGAATATCTCAAACCTAATTAGAAGGTATTATTAGTGCGAAAATGAACTCAAAACAGTGAAGAAATGTCTAGACAATCTCTGAAAATGAATACTGATACGATCATTTGCCATCGTAGATACTGGTGAATTTTGAATGTTTTCCTTGGTGGAATTAAGTGAATACAGTGTAATGACTTTCATAAACAAACTTTTTTATTTCATGTGCCTATCATAATCAGAGACAGATACTTTTTATAAAATTCCGAGTGGCGACCACAATTTAATTCATAATATAGCAAAAGCTATTCTATCGGACGATTATGGCAATGAGCACCAACATTGTAGGTATTTTACATTAGAACAGTCACACCTACATCCAATCATCATTTAACCAACGAACAATTTTTTGTAACACTACATTCATAAAAGCGTTACAACTTCGACCTATCAACCGAAGTCTGGAAATTGGTTCTACCTACAACCAAGCATAAGTTCAGGTACCACTTCAAGTTTCTTAGTGCTGTTACACTAAAAAACTTCCTGTACTCCTAAGCTCTGCCAATAGGTGAAAAGATAAAACGTTGAGCGTCCAGTTATAACTATAGGTCTGCTGGTGAAGAAAGGCTTTTGTGAATGCACCGGGGCCGGCAATATTTGTAAAGTACAATTTGATATTACGCGTGCAGTAATCCCATAATTCTTGTGGTTACCTATTCTGCGCTGACACCTTAGGCATGTTGTAAATTATCTGAATGTGTCGGCTTGAAGCACGTATGAGCGTAAGGCTGAATGCGTATAGATTTTAAATTCCTTAGCTGGAACTTGAACTATAGAAAAGTTACCCCCCAGGCCTCTAAAGATGTGTCCCTTCGTCAGATTTTATGAGCCTAGGGACTGACGGAACGCGGTCCCACTCAGTCACACATAACTTGATAACAGTAATAATTTATATACTGTATATAGGAATCACCAGCGTGATAGACGTGACAATGTGTCTCCCTGTAACCAGCCATTATATATTATGCGTGTTTTTATTCTCCACGATTGTTAACTAACCTTTTGTCAGTAGTTTCCCAAAATTCTAATAGCGTACTTTACTACGCATTTTTTTCTTCCAAACCGAAAATACCTTCAGTATTTTCTTCTTTCCTTCTGCTGACACTCCATGCATTACTTAGCCAGCTGTGTAGACATGCTTGTGTGAGCTCCTAAACACTAGACTCTGCACCAGATTTCTGGGTTACATCCAATTCTGCTACGCTGTGTGTATGGAGAGGGCCCATACAACACTGTTGACGCTTCGAGCGTACGGTATATCGGATCAGCTTTGTGACTGGATAAAGGATTTTCTAACTGGTCGGTCGCAGTATGTCGTTGTTGAAGGAGAAAGTTCTTCTAATCTAGATGTTACATCGGGTGTACCTCAAGGAAGTGTAATAGGTCCACTTCTTTTCTTAATTTTTATAAACGACGGTTGTTTGCTGATGATGCGGTTATTTATAGGGAAGTAAGAAATTTGGCCGATTGCTTAGAAATTCAGCGTGATCTGGATGTTATTTTGGCTTGGTGCGCTGAGTGGCAACTTACTCTAAATTGCAAAAAGTGCAAGACATTTAGCATAACTAACAAAAAGAATCCAATTGTTCAGAAATACGAGTTAAACAATACAGTTATTGATATGGTCGATTCTATGAAATATTTGGGAGTAACAGTACAAAGGAACATGAAATGGGTCATACACATTAATTCTTTAGTAGGTAGAGCAAATTCTAGGCTGCGATTCATAGGTCGAATCTTGAAAAATTGTAATGAACAAACAAAGGAGATAGCGTACAAATCTCTTGTGCGTCCACATTTGGATTATTGTTGTGCCATTTGGGACCCGTTTCGTAAGGAGTTGATCGAAAGTATGGAGAAAGTACAGAGAAGAGCCGCTTGATTCGTGACCGCTTGCTACAGTCCTTATGAAAGCGTCACAGAACTGATTAGTAGACTAGGCTGGGAGTCTCTGGTAGATAGACGACACACCTTTCGTTTAAACTTATTGGTAAACATGCGTACTCCCACTTTCACTTTTGAGTGTAGTGAAATACTTCTTCCACCACCTATTTGAGTCGGAAGGACAGGAAAGAAATAATTAGAGAAATAAGGTGCCGGACTGATTCTTATATGAATTCTTTTTTCCCTCGTACCATTAGGGATTGTAATGCACAGCAAAGAGATTAGCTTTGGTGCTGAGCACCCTCTGCCACCCACAATTTTGTTAATTGCAGAGTATATATGTAGACGTAGATTCTTTCGTCATACGGGCCTCTTGTGTGTAACAGACAGCGAAAGTCCAGCAAAATTGTTTCACCTCTTCTTTCTTTTTTCTTCACAAAGAACCGGAAGATACTCTCAATATTACACACAGTTGTATACACGTTTCAAACACCACTAGATACGAACTAATTGGCATCCACAAATCCGAATCATTTGAATTTTTACGACTCCTACGAAACACTAAAAAAGTAGGGGTGCTGCCAGGGTGATGATCAGTTTTTGATGCTACCCGGTATAAAACTAGTAATACTACTCCAACGAAAAATCAAACCCGTGACTCCAACGTAGAACCTGCACGCTAGAACGTCAATTACTGATGTGTTGAATACAAATGTGTGCGTTTTGAGTATACATGTCGAAAATTCATTAAAATTCCATCTCCAGAAATCGAACCGGAGTCTGCAGAACACGTAATAAAAGCGTCGAATTTGAAATTCTCATGTTTCTATACATCATTGTGTGCTGTGTGGCATTAATTACAAAAATAGTTGAAATTCCGACACCGAGCATCGAATCGGTGGATCTAATCGCCCAATAATAGTGTCGAATTTGATGTTAGTGATGTTCAAATACAGATTTGTTAGTTGTAGAGTAACTATCAAAAATTCGCCTCGAGCCGGTAACCTGTGACATCGATTTTCTGATGTCAAATTTGTCAAAAACAGATTATAGATTATTAATAGATAGCTACTTGCAGGTCGTTACCCTGATAAGTGATAAAAAAAATCTGCATAATGATGCCTAAGTAGAGGTTAGTGGTGTTAGTTGGGATTCGAGGGAGTGCCCACATGTATGTTATCAGTTACCTAGAAGCTGCTCTATACGAGCTCTTTATGTTTTACAATGTCGAACCTGCCGCGCCTAGTAGGCCAATTCCGACAACACGCGATCTGCTGTTTCACGTAACAGGTTTTAATTGGCTAGCCAGTTAACAGTGAGACAGTAAATGACAAATGGAGCACCCACCCACACCAAAGCTCACTGGGTACCAGTAGTCCAGTATCACTGATCATACATACAAAAGTTTGCGTGTAGCGTATTTCTATTTTATAATACATATGTTCTTATATGTCAAGCAATTTTAATCACATCGGATCCGTCAATGGAATCAACTCTACAACCGTTATATCTTCCATCAATTGTTAAATATTCCTGTTGTCTTGGAATTGTAGATTCAAATTTTTAAGAAATTGGAACCAAAAAGTCAGGGTAGGACATACGTTTTGAGGTTAGATGACATGTGAACAGGAGTAGTACGTAGTTACTAAATGAGATCGTTGCTGTTCATTATACTATTAAATGTTTCAAGTTGCTGCTTTAGAGTCAGAAGTTAGGCTTTATTTGAGAACGACGTGAAGTTTTATGGCAGAATTGAACGATAGAGAATTATGAACTGATTCATAGCGATCTGCACAAGATACCTCGTCGGGTAGGTCAACATGGAATGAAGATAAATGTGAAAACGATACATCTAGAAATTTCTATGGCTATGTTAAAAAACTGGGAAGCAGTGAAGGTATTCAGACAGTAGCAGATAAGAATGGAAAAGAAAGGATGTAAGGATTTGGAAGAGACTATAATAGATTCTTCCAACCAAATATCAACCTCTCCCTCACGCGGTGCACCCTGTTTGCACGAATGAAGCTTTGGCGACTGAAAAATTCCCGGTATAAGGACCTTTTTTTTTTACATGTTGCTTTACGCCTCGTCGATGGTTAAGGTCATTAGAGGCGGGATAGGACTGGGGACAACGAATGGGAAGGAATTCTGCCATGCCCTTTTTGAAGGAAGCATCCCAGCATTCGCGTGGAGTGATTTGGGGAAACCATGGAAAACCCAAATCTGGATGCCCGGACGGGGATTTGAACCGGCGTCCTCCCGAATGCGAGGCCAGAACGTTAACCGTTCACCCACCACTCTCGGTCCGGAATAAGGAGTCACCCACTGCTTGCCAACGGGCTCATAAAGGAGGGCGGAAGAAGTGCGAGCGGTGCCTGATACCCTCTTGCCCCTGGGGTTGGAAACGGCCCCTAAAGGCGGATGAATCAGAAATGGTCCATGGCATGGGGATGCAGAAGGCAAAGGGAAACCACTGCATTAAAGACCCTAAGGGTATCCCGATGACATGTAATCCTCTGAAATTAAATATTCCTGGGTAAAATATTCCGGAGGTAAAATAGTCCCCCAGTCGGATCTACGAGAGGAAACTACTCAGGGAGGAGTCATCAGAATGGATAGAGACATTCTTTGAGTCGGAGCGAGGAATTTTAGAAGTCTGAATAGGGCAGGTAGGTTAGAAAACCTAGAAAGGGAGACGGAACTACTTAAGTTAGATGTCGTTGGGATTAGTGAGAATAAGTGGAAGGATGCACAGGATTTCTGGTCTGGGAATACAGAATAATAAGCACAAATGCTGTCAATGGAGTCACTGGTGTATGATTTGTAATAAAAAAGAGAGAGTGGGAAAAAGAATGAGTTATTATGAATAGTTTAGTGGCAGGAGATTGTTTTGATGAGAGTAGAGACTAAGCCCATTCCAACCACGTTAGTTCAAGTGTACACAGGAAAATGACGAAGAAATAGAGAAAATATTCGCTGAATTTGAACATTGGAATGCGGTAGTGGGAGAAGGAAAAGAGAATGCGTAGCGCATAAAGTCATCAGAGAAAGTTCACATTAAATATACCTGTGAACTCTGTAAGGTTGGTTGTGTAGTTCAGGCGGTCCGGCTCGTAACATTACACCATACTCATTAAAAAAAATTCGTTTCCATCGCATACTGAAAAAGCTGTTGCATACAAAAACATCCCATTAGAAATCAAGGTATGTTACCTCTAATGCTTGTAAACGGCAAACTCCAAATAATTCCCATTGAAGATGCATTTGCTCAGTTCATTATGCATACTGAAATCGAACCTTAGGGTGACGCTTATTACTGGAAATGAAATGCGCGGAACGGTAACACATGTATTTAAAACAGGTGTTATCGTTTTCAAAACATGTTCAGTCTTTTGGAGCAGATATTCTTAGTTTTTATGAAGGAAAATCAATTTAGTTGTGTTAAAATATATCCAGAAACTATGTTTCAGTTTTTTGCCGACGTTTGCTACGTTGACACTGTCCGATTTCTCCGACAATCTTAATTTAATTATACCTCTTTTTATTCTTGTGCAGTTTGTGTGTTTAAAAACTGTTTTAATATTAGAAATGAAATAACATGACGTACGGAAAGCAAACTTACGAGCTTACAGCCAAAGAAATTTAAAAATGCTTTACATGCTGTATTTTTTGACAAAAACTGTAATACAGAGCAAAAATTGAATTTTGTCATAAATTTCTACGTATTGATTTTGATTTTCTGAGTACAAATGTAACCACTAAATTGTTTGTGCCATACTACTCGTTAAAAATTAGCAACTTGTTTGAACATATTCGCTATGTATGAACACTTAATAACATTTAAACATGTTTAAAAAGTGGAAGCTCATGCATTTGATGTTCGTATAGTACTTTTATTACCGAAATGTAATCACTATCTTCGTAGATGTGTATTTGCCAGGAGGAAATGAAGCTATGAGCGATTCAGGTCGTTCGGATACATATGAGGAACCATAAGGCAGACAGGACATTATACTGACCTAATCACCTAACAGAGAGCGGTGTGATGGCTCAGTGGTCAAGGTGTCAGACTTTGGATCTAAATGTTCCCGGTTCGAATCCCTGTCTTGGCGGAGATTCTCATAGGCCTTTAACCCGATCTTCACCTATGGCATAGCGTGCTGTGTAATGTGAAGTACGGCAGAACGCTTCCGTGGTTCGGATGCCACGTTAAACTGTGGGTCACCTGTATCGGGTAGGTTTGCCGGGTTAGATTAAGGCGGCTACTAAAGGGGCGTCATCAGGTTACGACCCCACGGAATTATTATATTATACCTGAACAGCAGCGTCGAATGCCAAGTAATAGTAGGAGGAGCTGTAGCCTCGCCAGTTCAATTCGCTGTCCTTTATGTTACTATCGAAATGGCTCCAATGATTGAAAGCTCCAGAGGCGGATCCTCTCGCACTCCTACTTTTCGGCGCTAATATACGGTTCCTCTGAATCATCCTACATAAGCGACGTCCTCCCCAGCACGCTCCGTGTGTTTTTTTTTTTTAATATTTCGGTAATCTAGAGAGCGGTAGCGTTTGGAGTTACTATTCGTAAAGACGCGTATTTGATACTCCAGTAAGGCAACTGAGATTTCGCTTATCGATGGTTTCCAGAAATCGCTCCAGGTGATGTCAGGATGGTCGTAAGGCCACTTCCTTCTTCACGCTCATCTCCCGACTCTAAAGATCCATTTTTCGACGAATCCCGAGCAAAAAGCTCGAATAATCGTTGTTATGCCCAATAAAAGTTTTAAGTGTCTGCCTAGAAAACAGAGAATGTTCGCGACTTGAATTTTTGCTCGCTCCTAAAGTGAACTTATTCTCTTGCGACGATTGGCGTTACGAAACCATACGTCGTCTATGAAAAGTACCACTGGAGCGTTTGTCAAACAACTGAGGAAGGCCATTCAAAAGACATTTACAAAATGTATTTTTAGTTTGATCGCTACCCCGTATGGAAGATTCTGTTCCCAGTGGAATTTATCTACTTGACGTATTGACTACTACCTTAGTTTTATCAGGCATTATACCTAACTGAAGTATTTCATTATGAAAGTAGGAAAAAGTTTGGACCGAGGGTGGTGGGTAAGCGTTAACGCAATCGCCAGGACGCAGGTTCAAATCGCTGCTCGGCCATCTAGATTTCAATTTCCCAAGGTTTCCTGAAATAACTACAGGTGAATGCCGTGGTGGTACCTTCAAAAGATCGTGACTAAAATCCTTCCCATTCAATACCTCCAGTCCTCCTACCCCTACCCCTACCCCTTTCCAATGACCTATACATCGACAAAGGGTAAATCTGTAAAAAAAAAAAAAAAAAAAAAAAAAAAAAAAAAAAAAAAAAAAAAAAAAACCTTTAATAATTGGTTTTATAAAAGGTTATTGGGAGGGAAATACGTTAAACACGTAAACAGTGGTCCCTGAGTTCCCAATCCGTCACTATAATCGTTAAACGACCGCGAATATTTTTTTGTAGCTGTGTGATGCAAATTAGACGCAAAACTCTACCAATATAGAGGTATATGTTCTGGAGAGGTGGATCTCATCTATACTACAAAGAATTACCCTTCGTCTCTGCTACATGCCTTTAAAATTTGAAAAATTCCATCTAGACGACTGTTTGAACCACTCAGTGGGACGGAAAGGGTTGTTCTACCTCTTTATCCAGGTCGGACACACCATCTGCGACCCGCACATTCGTTAACAACTAATAAAAGTTCCTTACGTGAACCCGTCACCTACACTGAACCACACTGTTACATTCAATAAAACTTTCACACAACACTTTTTCAACTCACAATTCCCTCGATTAAAGTATGTATGGGAGGTACGCTATTCACCAGGTTGCTGTCCTCTACTCCTACACGTGACAGAAGCTGAGTGCTGCTCAGGACAGCTCAGTTGAGCTGCAGCCGCCGACCAAGCCGCAGGGGACAGGTACGCACCCGGACCAGCTCCACAGCCGTATATGGTTTATTCACTCTGAGCACAGTTACCGTTTATCCAAACATTCGGGCAGCTTCTTACATGTTGTCTGCGTGTCAATTTGAAGTAATTAGATAATAAGCCAGAAACTGTGTTCATATACATTTGAACAAATATTTGAGTTAGAAGAGGAAGTCGAAAACTGTTGAAAAAGAACAATATAAATACTGTGTGCTAGACAACATTTCACTTTTTACAAAGGTAAACTTATAGTGGTTTTTATATTACGACGAAGCATTACATACAGAACAATGATCCTCGTATTATACGTTTGAATTAACCTTCGTTATAAAACACGTCGTTTGGGTGACCATACTCAGTCATTGCTGTCGAGAGAATATCGTATTTTATAACCGAACTTACTCGCCCAGTGATTCGAACAAGTTACTCCGTAGATATCGTTACAGCTTGCTTCGGTGACATGCGAATGTTTACGTACCTGTAACCTGCTGTGCACAGTTGTTTTGTCATGCTCTCTGTACTGATTTACTATGCTTTTGTTACTTCTTACATTCCATCTCTCTTTGCAACACTACAGCATTATATAAACTTGGCTATATATCAATATGTTTCTTGTCTACGTTTTTATTTGTTTAGTAGTATTTATTTGAATAGACATCTATTTTATGAACGAAATTCACTGCTTGGGCTTATGTTTACAACACATAAGCATCCAATGGCGCAAGTTTTCTACTTTGTGGTCTTTCAGTTTTTATTTGCAAAAAAAGCTATTCGCTGTCTGGAGGAACCTATTTCTGTTTATAAATGAACGAAGTTTTTCTCGGCGTTGTATATTGATTTCTCGGGAAACTAATCGAGTAAAAATGGTATTTTCACTCGAATATATTTATATTCTCCTTTATGAAGCACCGTTTTTTCTTGTTTCCATTGCTTCTTTTTTAATCTTTCTTTGTCTTTGAGCTTAATTCAAATTCCCAATGCAGCTACAGTTTGCGCTACTCTATCGAATCTAACAGGTTTCTCAGGTCAAGCATGATGCTTCTTATGATTGGAAGAATAGATGGGACGTACACATTTTTGACGACTTTTGGAGCTCATATCTCGCGTGATACTCAATTGAATAGAAATGTACCAAAACAAAATTGATTACACTTTTAATACTTTTTCAACAGTACCACTCTGAAGTGTGCGAAAAAAATCCATCCCAGTTGCTTTTTGTTTTTTATTATTTCTTTACGGAGGTAAGGTTTTTTAAAAGAATATTTGGCTGTGTATATCTTTAACGAAATAGTATGTAAACCTTTTCTGCCATTTATTTTTGTAGTTGTAAAATTCGTCGTCTCTTATTCGAATAGGGTTACGTTACTTGACCATTATGTTCTACTTTTGATAAAGCGGTTTCGTGGCTTAGCAGTTAAGACGTATGACTAGATAGAAAGATCCCCGTTCTAATCCCAGTCTCGGCTGGGATTTTCAGCTGTGTCACAGCTTGCAGTTTACTTTCGTGGTTTCGATTCTACGTTAATCTGTACGTACTCTGTACCTGGTATGATTACCAGGCTAGGATAAGAGAGGAACTCTCCTACGACATGGTCCTACCAACCTTCCGGTTGAGGACCACTCTCAGCTTTTTTACTCTCATGATTATCCAATGATTCGTCCTGAAAGACAACAGCATAGCGAAAGACACCCACAGCGACACACGGCAACAAGAAAAGCTAAGTAGAGTGCTTACGGATTGTCAACAAAGTGTTTAACATCCTTGTGTTTAACATGTTTGATCTGATAAGCTGCTGTTTGATGATAATTGAACTAAATAACCGTTAGATTCTTTTGTTTTAGCAGTCGTTAAATTACCTTTACTAATTTATGTACCTAAATTGGTGTTTGAAATAAGACTTGCGAAATCATTGGCTTAATCACATTCTTCCATGACTTCGGTTTAACTGTTGGTATCTTGAAATTTACGTCCCGGCAATAAATCTCAAAAGCCACCCAGAAGTTCCCATTAACAAACTTATTTAAATGAAGGGACGACTTTAAATCATGAACAGAAAACGCCGCTAAATTCTTGTTTCTTAAAGCTTTCGGTTTTAAACCACCAATGTAAGAAATACCATCCGGAGTTGCCAGGTTGGTATAGGCAAATGACTAACACAGCATGTGAGCTTTATTATACATGCAGTCAGTAACTTAACACTGCTGATCCTCTCTAAAAGTAAGAGAATTTGAGGGCCGCTAGCCTTCTCAGGACTGAGTTGTTCGAAGGCACTAGCCAATCAGGATTCTTTCTTAAAAATAAACGGGCAACATAAGACTCTTAGAAGATGGAATTGCCTGTAGTCTGGAAACATAGTAAGTTATAGTCTTATGAAGTCAGCATGTCAGTACGAAAATACCGGTACTCCATTACTGAAATTTTCATCTACCATAAAGGAATTAGATTACGTAAAGCAACCTTTTCCCACTCGAGGACCAGTAAAACTTCAAAATAATTCTGTGGACCATTAATATATATGGCCTAAAAATTTGCCTATGTTTATATTATTAACCAACCCAACCAATTATTATAGGCACGTATTACCTACACCACACGTGCCTCAGAAAACTCCAAGCATACCAACAGGAAACATGTTTAGTGAATACTTGTAAACTGTTATAGAAAAACATTGCAGAGATATCCAAAACAACATTTGGTCGTATAGGAATGGAAATTTATATCTTTCGCAGCCAGGTTATTTGATGCGACTTAGTAAACCAAGGTATGTAACAAAAGCACATATCACATTCACAAAGGCACGATGTAGGTTGTTTTCCTAAACAGTTCTTTTCATCTGGGTAGAGTTCTCCGACAAGAGCTGTCAAGTGTATGCGAAGGACATAATGCTCTCGTTTCTCTGTCTGTGAAATATCACCGACCTCGTCCAGGCTCGAAGTAATGACCTCCAAATTGGTAGGCATCGCGCCAGGTACTGAGTCAGTCGAGGCATTGCCGCAACACTCCAGATCTGTACCATTGATATCGACAATTGCAACCGTGGGCGTGCGTTGCTATTTTCTTTTTATATAAATATACATAAACCATACTTGGTAACTGCTATGATAATCACATAATCACACCCACAATTTTATATTATTTCTCATCTCACAGTCTTTCGACTGGTTTGATGCAATCTCCTAATTATCTTGAACTTTATGTCATCAACTACCTGCTTCAAAAATTCTGTTCTTTGTCTTCCTCTACACTCCTTAATTGGGGATTTTCCTCTGATAAGTCATTAATCAAACCCACATGTTTCAACTAAATTTTATGAAATGTGTACAACTAGAAGTTTGTCGTATTTTTAACATTCCGAATGCTGCAGCGTGACTTATAATTAATAAGAAAAATAAATCCCTTTGCAAAAGAGTTTTGCTTTTATTTTTTCACAATTTTCTTTTTGTTTGTGCGCTTTGGCCTCGCTTTTGGGAGGACGTGAGTTCGAATCCCCGTCTGGCAAACCAGATTTGGTTTTTCCGTCATCTCCCAAATCACTCCAAACGGATGCCGGTATGATTGCTTTAAAAGTACATGGTCGAATTACTTCCTGAAACCTTGTCCTCTGTCCTTTCCCGCGTCTAATGACCCTTATGTCGACGAGACATAAAAACATAAGCAAAATAACCTTTTGCAGTGCTGGAAATTTGAAACCTGACGTTAAGTAATTTTGAGAAAGTGCCTCTGCATTTCACGAGTCACAAAATGCTAAACCGTTTCGCCACTTAAGGTTCATAAGCTTTTTCCAAACCGCAAACGCTATAATCGTCCGTATCTTTCATTTTTATTGATTATTTCCTGATTTATACAAATTCCTTAATTTAAAAGTTGTTGATAGGCCTTATTTAAGCGAGTTTTCTCATACTCATATAGACGTATCTCGCATCCTGTCTCTCCACCGATTTTCTTCTGATCGTCTTCTCAGTTAGTTGCGATTCCCTTACATTTCTGGGCCACGTCTCTTGTGGATTACGACTGCCAGGCCGCTTCCGTATAATTTGAAGGTGCTTTATTTTTCCAAATCTGTAGGTAACCGTGAGGTCCATCAGCACCATGATATTAATGATCAAGACACCGGCATAGCTCTGCTTTATTTACGTAGTGAGTTATGGTGCATAGCAACCTGACATGTCGGTACACGTTGGTATAAGGCGCTAGGGTGTGATGAATACGCCTGTTGGAACAAGAACTTAGGAGATTGCTCAGCTAACTGCAAGTCAAACAGCGAGTCTCTCACACGTCCGGTGTTAACAGTCGGAAGGACAAGTTGATTGGGGTATCGCGTTTCATGTACCAGCTAGCGGTTCTCCTTTGGCTCGTCAAATCTTCTAGCCATCCAAGCTTTGTTTTGCCTTGTATATTAAAATCCTTTTCCGGGTGTTCAGTACTTAAGCACCTTCCTTCGCAGTTGCCTGTCTCTGACTCGTGTGAAGGCTGATCTACTTTTCTGTATAAATCCCCTAATAACTTCACAGGAGTGCGTTCAGATAATTACCTTAACTTCACGTTCAGATGATGGTTGCGGATAAAACATGCAACGCTAGCAATTTCAACACCAGCCATTGTGGCGGGCTAACATAAGTACTTAATGTTTTAGCACAAAGACGAGACGTAATCTTTTGGACCAAAAGGGACAGTTTTTGGCAATAAGAGGATTGTGAGGAATAAAAATTTTCGACCGTGACCTTGAAATTTTACGCGACAGTCAGTCTCTCCTTCCGAGCAAACAATCAGTAATGTCCCATTATTTACTTGATTAAATAGTTTATTCCAACAATAGTTTCAGAAATTAGTGGTTCCGAAGCTTTTGTTCAGTGAAATTTTTGACATAAGTTGTAATAACGAAAATATGAAGGAATTTTTGTTTGCATCAGTTTCTAAGTCCGCCATCTTAACTAACGAAAGATGTTTCAATCTTGGTGCATCAGTCCAGCGCGTTCCTCAATAGTAGTTTCTATTGATGGTGTTCACATGGTGTGGATCATGTTAGATAGCTTAGCCTTTTGAAAGGTGGTATTTATTTCTTATCTTTCAGCTTCTGTTTATAGGACTTACGATAAAATGACTGGATAATATAGTGCTAGGAGATGGGCGCAATGTATTTACATCGCCTGTTAACTTCATTTTTGTTTGAAAATATTTCAATTCCATAACTTGATTAGCTTAAATAAAAAATTTACTGCAGTATCCGAAAAGTTTTCGGAACTCATGATTATTCTATATCAGCAGTAGCGAAAAGAATATGGTAGTGTAGTATGGGACCCTCATTTTACGTATCAAATACAGGAATTGGAGAGGGTGCAAAAAAGGGCTGCTAGATTTGTTTCTGGAAATTATCGCAGAATACAATCAGTGACGGGTATGATAAAGGAGCTGGAATGGGATTCATTACAAGACAGGAGGAGGATGAGGAGGGTCATGGGAGTGTACAGGGCGTATACTGGCGATGAGGCATGGAAAAATATTGCAATAGGTATGAAAAGTAGTGCATGGAAGGGAAAAGATGACCATGACCACAAGCTGGCACTCGATTTCAGGCACAAGGGTGTTGGAAGATTCCCTTTTTTAGGTAAGGGTGTCAAGGATTGGAATGAGTTACCAAGAGAAATGATGAATAATTTACCGAAAACTTTGAAAGAATTTAAAGATAAAATTTGTAGAGGGAACATGTAGGTGGGTGCAGGATAGGGGGAAGATGGGTGTGTAGGGAAATTGCCACCGGAGGCTGTGCTCCTTTGCAATTAAATAATAATAATAATAAATACAGTACTCAGACAGGCGAATTAGAACCTCTCCACCCTCCTTCTTCCCTTCCCACTCTCTACTATTTCCGCTAACCTTGATCTCGTCCCGCTTCTACTGGTCTCGCCACGTTCACTAATTGCATGCAGCTCCGCCAACCTAGCCTCCAGGTATTGTCATTAACCTATGTTACATTACAACTTTCTCTACAATAAAATTATTTATGATACCTCGGCATGTTTTCAACTCTCTGTGTACCTGCCCGCCACACGCGTGGCTGACAACCGTTCTCCATAAGAGGTTATGTTAAAAGCTGAGCTCACTACCCTCATCGATAAGAACAGAACCTTTGTATCATAAGCCTATGATTTGCTTTTTCAGTCTTATGTAACTGGATTAGATGAGCTTATAATTAATTAAATAGAATTAAAACCTTTGATTAAAAAGATTGTACTAACCAAATTTGCTAAAATTGCTTAATCGAACATTTTTAACAATTTAATATAAAGGGATAAATATTTAATCTGATTTCATTCATCTAAATTCACTGTCAGATGCAGTGGTAGAGTTACCTTCTGTATACTGGTGTAACAAATATTTAATGTGTACCTGATATTAAAAATAATGTTTTTAACGAATACTACGATGCTTCACTAAATCAATTTTTATTGAAATCTTCGGAGACATAAGGCTTTTATTTATGCAAGGCGTTATTCACAAACGTTTAGGACATGCAACCTAGGGGACTGGGATTCGATTCCCGAAACACTTTGGGTATGTTAATTTGTCAGAAATTTCTTGAAGACTTGAACAAACGTTGCACCCTGATCCAGGTATTGCTGAAAAGTTCAGCGTTCGTTAGTGATGAAAATCTGACTGCTGATGTTAATTAACAACAAACGAGGAGTTTGGTATGTACGACAATGAGAGGCATCTAGCCTCTGCAAGCGACGAGGTGATTTCAACACGCCAGCCATCGGCTTTGGGCTCACAGTCATAATACAATTGCAATTGTAATCAAACACGAATTAAGTCATACCAATATACACCATAATAAGTAACAAAGTTTCAGGTGATAGTGAATTAAAGCCCCGAAATATTCAAAGGAAGCTTGCTGTATTTACAAGAAACCTCTTGAGGTCCAGAATGAATAGCGCACTGCTCAATTTACCGACCTCATTATTAGACAACGTAAACGTAATAAACCAAGGCTCGTGGTTCGCCGGCGCACGCGTTAACAGCAAGTGTCAAGAATATGCTAGCTCGAAGACCTCTGCAAAAACCTCATCGATGTTTTTTACTTTTTGATTATATTTAAGGTCTCATTAATGGTTTTTACTTTTTGATTAATCTATGTTACCTATATCTTTGTTATATTTAAATATCTATAGGCATGTATTATGTGACCGCAGGCTAACTTAGAATCTAAATTGTGGCCCTTCTCCAAAATTGGTTGGGCAGTCTCGTAATAAACCCACCGCGATCGAATACATAAATCCAAAAATATTACTCCAATACTACGAACACTGAGTTTTTAGAATTCTAACGACAGAATTTTTGTAACCGTCTTTATAAAGTAACTGTCGAAATAAAAATGTTCTGCTTTTGTGTAATTACTTTTAGCCGTGTAACAATCTACAAGTTATCATCTTTTAAGGGATTTGTTTTTGTCTATGCGCCTGTCTAATGATTAGACTCTAATCAGATTAACAATTTGAAATGTTGCTTCGCCTCGCTTATCTGTATAATTTTGATGGGGGTGGCAAGATGCAGACGTCGCGGCAGGCATTTACAGTACAATGGTCTCCTGGCGGAAGACACTTCGTGACCTCTGGCTCAGTTGTTCCTTCTAAGCGAAAAATCTGTTTCTCATTAAACTCCGCCCAAACCTCACAATAGGGCAGGAACTTCTTTGTTGATGCAAGGGACATCTGCAAGTCGTTTTTACCTAGTTTTGCCGATCCAGTCAGGAATTCACTTACATCAATATACATTTTAATAAAGTAGCTAAATTTGCTATTAGATGTTCCATTTCAAGCCAAATGGCTGTTACGGTACCTAGACTCGAAATGAGGTGGTGTTAATCATCAAATAGTGATCTTCAAATAAGATCGATCATGATTATGTTTGAAAAGTGAGGTGTGCTGATGAAAAGAACTGTGAAATATTTGATTCAGAGCATTACAGTTGTAACAAGAAGCCACGAAGGACTACGAGTTCAACCAAATATTTGTGTTTAATGGTCAAAAGAATTACAATCACTTAGTTATATTATCATTCAGTTATCATTAACTTCATGTAGTAATAATGACGAAGTGTTTATCTCATTTGCGATGATAATCATATCGAACAGAGTTTTTGGTTCGTAACCCTACCACCTCCACGACCATATTGAAACACCGAATTCCCAATAACAGAACTGTTACAACAAAATATTTTGGGGATAGGAACTAACATAGACCACATCACTCAGTGCCAGCTCGTTTACTGAAAGCGCTCGTTCATCTGAAGACGCTACTGTCTACGAACATAAACGATGTAGCAAAATATCGTAACATCTCACGGGATCGTTCCAATGCAGCACTGGATCACGTTTAATATTAAGAGAAACATATTTCCATGGCGACTGGTTTGACTCAACACTCGATAGGAGATACAGATGTGATCGGAAGATCGTTTTAAGTTACTACATATGGATAGCTGAATAAAAGAGATAGCTTTTTGAATCCAGATGGTAAAATATGCATAACTAAAACCGTGTTCGGGGGCGCCGAATAAAATGACGCTAGATACTGGTAAGGGTATTGGTTCCCGTTATCATGGCGTAGAAGGTTCATATAGATGTTACCTTTCCGGGTAACTGTAAAAGCTGCAGTGGTCTCCTTTTGCCATCACCAGTGTCAGTGTAATGAATTACAGATTAGTGATGACAGAAGCCAAAGAGACCTTGGGTCGGACAGTGAGGTCGCCTTTTCCGAAAGACAACTGGGACCGCTAAGGTTAACGTTTCCTATGCGACGGAGTCGTATTTACGCTCTGCAGAGAGATCTGTGATTTTACCTAAGACTTTAGTGCACAGTGCGATAGTCAGGAACCGTCCATCACCACTTCACCTACTCTGCAGGCCAATTCCCCAATGGTAAAAGTAGCTTCCTCCATCGGGCTCGAAACATACGTCCACTTAGACAATTTTCCCAACTAAATGCTGATTGATATGTAAAAATACTTAACCAAGATTGCCGGCAAGCGGGAGGCAAATTTTATCATCTGTCAGGTGCAGTCAAAAGAATGCTTGAGAACTATGCCTTCTGGCCACCGTGAAAGGTAAACCACGTCTGAGGACACACCGTTGTGGCTTTTGGGAAGGAACTGCAAGAAGTGGAATTCCAAATTCAGCACTCACATACGAAACCTTGGCGATATGATGTGGTTAGCACCATATTCCGGCCTCTTGAGGAGAGGGCTGCCGCATAGAACACTACCTGTTGGGGTAGCAAATAGGTTCAAGCTGCATGGGACCTCTCTTCAAGTCCTACGCAGAAGAAGAATGAATTTAACGCTTCATTGTAAACAGAAAGGGTTCACAGTACAACTTCCAATAAACATAAGAAGATAAATAAAATGTAGTAATTTAAATACATCTCGTAGTTACAGGTTTTCAACACAATGTAACCCACATGTCCATCCAAAGATAAACATAATGTTCTTCCCTCGTTCCCATTTTCGTTTATTTAATCCATTTCCCTCTGCAGTCATACACGAAAATGTGGAAGAGGACTAACTACAAACTATTTATCCTGTTTAATTGTAATGGAGCTCACACTCCGCTGGAAATTTCCCTAGCGGTCTATCAATACTTTCTTCTTATTATTATTTATTATCTTACATTCTTTGAGTGTAAATTCTCCAATCTGCTTTGATCCTTATAGTTTTACGACTGTCAATGTGTGTGTTGCGTTTTCATTGCTGTGACATGTGAGGCTGGTAAGTAAAAGGATAAGTACTAATTAACCTACTTGACACAATTTTATGAGGTTTGTTTGAACAGGTGCAGTTTGGCTGGAAGCGAAGAACACGTATTGTTTAGAATTCCATCTGATTCTTTCACCATATTATTCACTCCTAACCTCAGTTAAACTTCCAGGTAGACACGTCTAACCGTGCGCTTCCTTAGACCACACATTACTGTTGAAATACTGCAATAATACTGCTTCCTGTCGCATGGCTATCAGCCTCGTAGATGAAAAGAGATTTTTTAAAAAAGAACCAATTGGCAGTCATTGGGGACTGCCGACAAAAATGAAAATATAAAACTATGAATATCATACGCGCAACACGTCATACTTATAGCTACAGATATACTAAATAATAATAATTCCGTGTGGTCGTAATGACCTGGTGACGCAGTTTCTATTGGCTGCGCATTCCGCCCCTGTCTTAGCCGCTAACCCTACGAGGTACAGGAGACCTATGGTTTAACGTGGAATCCGAAGCGTTGTGGCGTACTTCTTATTACACAGCGAGCTGTGTCAGAGATGAAGGTCGAGTTATGGGGCTGTGGTAATGCCCGCCGAGACACGGATTCGAACCGTTGACCTCTCGTTCCCCAGTCAGACTTCTTAACTACTGAGCCAACAGACCGTTAACACATAAGATTTTACTCATCCAAAAATCGCCAAACGCTCCTAAAGAAGGTTTCACTTCAGAAACTAAAAATCTAACTTAGTCCCCAACCAGAATCTTCCCGAAGGAGAAGTACCAAGCTATTGTGTCAGAGGCAGCAAGACCAATTCCTATCCTCAGTTCCCTACAATTTAATGTGGAATTAGAACGTCCCGGCGTAGCTCATATAATCAAATACAACTACTAAAAATTCCTGGTCTTCGCGGGATTTGAGCCCGCTACCGCAGAGCAACTTTCGGAAGTAAGCGTCTTAACATAAGAGTAAGCAGACCATCTTGTTTTGAAGTATCGTGTTCTGAGTGCTATCAAAATCGGATATAATCTGTGGGTTTGTATGAATAACGTTAACAGAAATTAAGGTGAGCTGGAAAAGGAGGAGAGGATTTAGGTTTTTGTAAATCACACGTAAAGAGAGTTTTTCTATTTGTTTTAAATCTTACGTTTGAAAAGTTCCATCAAAATCGAATAAAACCTTTGTTTTTATGAAGAACATTAGCAAAGACAAAAACAAAAAAGAAACAAGCAAACATTCGTTTTTGTATATTAGAAGAAACAAGTATAACCTATTCTTTCACTGTTATCCAAGCGCAACACTTCATACTTATAGTTTCAGATTTACTATTAACATTAGCATGTTGGTGACGCGAGCTCAAAAGATTTTACCCATTCAAAAGGGTCCGATGCGCGTATCATTATGAAACACATCATATGGGAAGTCGCCCCCCCCCCCCCCCCCGTCTATCGCGCTTATAGAAGTTTTCAGTTAAAAAAAAAAAAAAATCTTTGCTCGTACTGGCACTATAATCTGGTTCTTCTAAATACTACAGCTTTTCGTTTCATCTGCCTTTGCTTTATTCAATCTTATGGAATACTCTATGTCTAACTTTAAGAGCATATCAGAATTATGTAACTTTTGCTTCTGATGCAGGCATGATTTCATCCAAACCACAACGAGGTTAGAAGCCCTGTGCAGTTATGGTATACTCGAGCAGGTCAGTATTCTGTGATGTCCACATGTTTCAGTGGAGAGGAGTGCGTAGCAGGTGGTAGAAAGTAGCTGAGGGAGTGTCCTTGTGGAGACCGCAGTGGCTCCTCTGGTTACCTGCCACGAAGTCGATTTCGCCAGTTGTCCTTCACGTTGACCAAGTCACAAAGGATCTGCACTTCCTACATCTCAAAGAAACAATGACCTGTTAACAGTTTCTATTGTATCACTGGTCTCGATACACTCTTTCAGATCGTGGACTTCCTCTGATAGTTGTTCTCGTTTGTGATATTATAACTGCTTCATTCCAAAGGAAGTGAGTCGCAGACTATTCCATCGAGCGAGACATGTGGCTTCATGCTTCTCAGAACATCGCAGTTTGTAATCGTCATTATCCATAGCACCCACACACGCATTCTCCAACATCACAGCATGAATGCATCTACATTCCTGTAATCGTCTTTTAGTGTGAGTTCCAAAACAACAATATCTTACTAGTTACTGGAACTCAGTGATAAAGTGCCTCACAGGAAATCGAAAAGTCCTCGGTTCGAGTCACTGTCTGGGCTGGGATTTTGATAAGCCCTAGCCCTTCACTTCTATTACAGCTTGCTGTATAATTTGAAGGACGCCAGAAAGCTTAATTCCCCGTTATACTGCACGTCCACTTTACTCTGTAGCATTACCGGGTTAGATTAATGTAGCACGACAGAGAGAAATTCTATCACACCGGCTGCCGAACTACATTTCTGGGTCTTCCGGCCAATACTTCCACGCACCTTACTATGCCTGATACAGACTGGTCCCAGCCATTGCTTTATCCGGTAAAAAATCACCCTATTAATGTCTGATTGCGAGAGCTGAAAGTTGACGGCGATTCGGCCGGTATCAGGATCACAAACTAAGAGTTTCTGCATCGTATTAGCCCAGAAATGTCAGGGTAAGTAATTTTACACGAAGCCTTTATTAACGTCAGTCAAAGACAAATTTCGGAAACACCAATTCGATTCTATTAGAATTTGTTTTTAATTATTATTTTATCTGCTTCGTGATCATAAGAGGCGAAAAGGAGAAGAAATTCATCGAGGCCTTCAGGAACAAACATTTCGGTGTCTGCGTGGAGTGATTTCGGGAAACCATCGAAACTCGAAATATGGATGGCCGGACGAAGATTCGAACTAACTTCCTCCAGAATGCGATGCCAGATGTTGAAATTATCAATAATTATTTAAATAATTTAGCAGCGGCACAAAATGATTTTGGCGGTTATTACTATGTTTACAGTAATATTTTAATATTTAGGAGATACTGATTTAGTATTTTGAGTGTGAATAATATGCAAGTAAAAGATTAGTTCTATCTTTCGCTTCACTTAGCAATAAAATTAGTCACAGAAAAACAAAATAAAGAACCAAATGTATCTATGATGCGACTTGAAATTCAAGAATGATTATAAAACTTAGATAACAAACAGAAAGCAACAGATAAAGAGAAGTCTCGCCTGTCTTTGTTTGGATTAAACTGAAGAAGTACAGGGTAAATGGGACCTCATTTTAAGAGCATCGGAACCACGGTTTGTACTTCACATGAACAAATCATTTCTTGGACAAAGCTTAAGTTCAGTCTAAAGCTCCATATGGTTTAAAGTCATATCTACAGTAGCTGAATTTTGTATCTGTTTCGAGTACCGAGTCAGGCGAGTGAACGCTTGGCGATCGGGCCCGGCATCTGGAGGGCGTGGATTCGATCCCCCGTCCTGTCATCCATATTTCAGTTTTCCTGGATTACCAGAAATTACTCCAGGCAAATGTTTGGATGGTTACTTCAAAAGATCATGACCGAATTCTATCTTATTCCTTGCCACAGTTCTTATGATATCGACGTCGATGAACTGTAAAATCCTACATAAAAAAGAATTTATGTATGTCCTCTAAAAAAACACGTTGTAACAACTAAATATCATTTTCCACATAGATAACGAGAGCAATTAAATTCATAAATGCATACATTACCCTGTTTCTAAAATTCGCAGCAAAATTTGACATTACATTTAAATATAACAACTCATACAGTAGTACTCATTTTAAATGATATAATAGAAATAAAACTTTATGCAACTTCTAGTTTTAAAGTACTAGCATTATTTTTAATTAGAACAGTTTTTACTTCAAATCTAGTTTTCTCTGCAAAAAGAATGTGTCTGTGTCTCGAGAAAGTAAATAGGATAATAAAATAATGTATCTTAAATACAAAAAAGTTGCACACGACAGGTGATCAAATGTATAATTTTTCTCCCCTAGGTATCTCTTTTAGCTTACAGCTGTTTCCCCGCAGGATTCATAGAGGTAGAGCCCTTCATTCCCGATTGACCTTGGCACTAGAGATGGAGGTGGTTGTGTTGGTGCCCCGCTCCGGCCAATCTTTATGCCGCAGAGTTCCTCCACGGTACTCATTAGAAAGCAGGATGAGAGGGTCGGAAGGTTATTTTGGACGTCTTAGCTTCGATGAAAATCCATGAACTGTTGGGGATCGAACTCCGATCGTCTGGCCGTAGTCAGGTCTTGAGCTATCTGGCCGTCCAACTATAATTTATTAATATTCTAAAATATCATGAATCATTGTTACAGGCTTATGTACTGTTTAATTTCCTAAGCTCACTCACTCACACATCTCGATACCTATAGGCTGGAGAACACTGACGTCACGCGCCAGCCTTCACTCCTAAATTATAAGCGACCAGAGATATCATAGAAGAAATGTCCACAATTTAATAACTAAGCAACTGCTACCAAATTAATTACCATAATACGTTAATTAAGTTTGCTTTTCATAGCATTTAATAGTTAAAAAAATATCCATAAACTTTACAGCTAAAAAAGGTGGAACTGCTTTTTAGTAATACGTCTCCAATGAAAGGAACATAAAAAACTTTAAAAGACTAAAATTACTCACGGCCTCTGCTGTAACCATGAATGACAATTGTCATTTCGGTCTAGGCTAAATTACAGTTTAGTGAAAACTTTCGTTAAAGTTGCTGCTTTACCAAAGTTAATACATTACGGATTATTTGTTTTTCAAGAATTTTACTGACCACTTTGGTAAATGGTCTTTGTTCATGTTCGCTGTACGCGAGTTATTAGGTTATTTAAAGTGTTTATCAGACTAAATATGTTACCGAAACGAGTATTCTGGCAATTTATTTCTTCGGATTTATTTAACTATTTAATAATCTGAATTATGTTTTCTGGTCGCTATAGACACTGTGACCAAAGATTACGTTATGAATGTTTGTCCAGCCTCAATAAAAACAACGTGATGCTTTGAAAACAAACAGAAATTCGTCATATTTTGCAGAGAGAACTTTTAGGGTCAAATACAAGTAAAGTTTGTATTTCAGCAAGTGCAAGTCTACGATCATTGAAAGAATTATACGACTGCGTAATCGACCCTGCCCGTGTTTAATACGTTTATTAATACTTCTGAGTTCATCAAGCCCAAGAGATTTTATTCGCCCTAAGGGTAAAACAGATCAAGGTCGTATTTGGTCAGATCAGGTCAACCTGTCATAAAAAAAAGAGAGAGTGAGAGAAACGATCACGGGTTTACACAAGTTTCTTATAAATGCACTGTCGCCATCTTTATTTATGCCTACGTATTTCTTAGGAATAAAAACTGTTTGTTTACGGAAGACAGGAGTATATGCTTCATCTTAAGATGGTGACAGTGATTTTGATCGCCGAAATATCGTTTGCAAACACCTAGTTAATTATGCTAATCACCCGAGAACACTACATTAATTCTAAACGCCGAGCGAACGTTCGTTTTATTTAAATTTGTTTGATTTCCCTGTGTATGTTATTGGGTTGCGTGGTTACTAACTTTTGATGTCCTCCTAGTATCATTATGGAAAATGTAGTAAACTAGCTGTTACCCAAGACGTAGTAGGGCTGTTGGTAAAAAATGGATAGATCTAAATGCGGTATCAATATTATTTTTTGAAAATATCTATATTTATGAGTGATATTTTTTTTAGGAAGATATATCGATAATTCGATACTGAAATATGAATATCGGAGACGATATTTTTAAAAATAAGTTGTCGTTTTCCGTTTTCCTCGTAGAATATATCTAGTTATTATTGGTGGAAAAGAAGGCGTTTACCTGTGTTGCACATGCTATAAATTAATTCATAAATAGAATTTTAAGGAAGGATGAAAATTAATAAAATCTAAATGATCAAATAAAATTTATAGAACCATATTTAAACACACAGTTAGTGCATCTGATTAATTACTTCTACCTAAGTAAATGCCTCTACTGTTGCTTTATGAGTCTTACAAATTCACCGAAGCCATGATCTCCTTGGGATCTCTTTCTGGTTTTATAAGTCTTAGAGTAAAACATACACATTATGCCTTTCATTTTAGTAAAAAATGTATAATGCTTAGGTTGAATTTAAAAAAAAGTACTTAACGTCTTGAAAAATCATTCTCTTTGAGAAATTCAAAATTTTATTCAGAAGAATATTTAACAACGTTTTATGAGAAAATATCAATAAGGCTTGGTCGTATGTTTACACAATTTATTTTTGTAACATTGTTTCCATAAAATATATCGATACTTTTTCTTCGATATATCGAACCTGATATTTATACTTTTAACAATATCGATATATCGAAAATCCGATATTAAAATATCAATGGCCCTAATACTAGCGGACATAGAATTTTACTGAAATAATTTATTATAGAAAGCTGTAAGCTCCCAAAATCATGGACTCAAGATAGTTTAACAAAAAAGCCATCATCATACCATTCTACCACTGAAACTGTCTCCTGAAAAGAACCAGTTTGAAACAGTTTAAAATTAGCAGCAAACTAATGGGAGGTGGTTTAATTGTGAGAGACTACCTCACCTATCAAAGACAACGTTATGTCTTTATATAGAATTTAATACACAAACTGACTGCGAGAGAGCTAAGTTTGAGAGACCGAAATAACGATACAGATACTTACACACGCTATCCGTGTGTCTAGCACTGTTCGGTTTCCAAAATTTCATGACAAAATATGTTATTTATCCCAGAAAAAGTACCCTATATCCTTCCTAATGGTACATGGTATTTCCTCGCCAAATTTAATCAAGATCGGTGTATCCGTTTAATCCTGAAAAAGTAAAAAAAAAAAAACAGGCAGAGAGACAGAGATACTTTTGCATTTATAAGTGTAGATATATTTATATCCATTCATCGATAATGTTCAGTGGAGTCAGAGAAAACATGTTTACTTTAATATCTCTGTCAATTCTGGAAGAAGGTCTCAGTATTCGGTATCAATGTAAAGTAAGTCGCTCGGGGTTTTGGTAATGATATCATCTCCATAAACTTTTTCGAGTGATCTCCTTACATCAAAACAGTATACAATACCTGAGAATCGACTGATGCTTTCGTCGCTATAGTTTTCACTTCAAAAGTAAGGTTTTCTGTTTCCCCTGGTTCGTAAGTGTCAGAACTAGCTAAAAATATATGTACAAGTAATGTAAACTATGAGTTCCTGGCTGGTTCTTCGTCTGTTGCAACAAGTTGAATTACATAAATCTCGTTCTTACATAAATGCCGTCGCACCTTGTTCACCCGGCTTTGTGTTGAACAAATAATATTTAACTTCGGCTAATAAAAACAGATGTTACACTCAGACGGTATGCAATACGTAGATCCTACAAAAATGAAACACTTGCAACTTAAGTGCATGTCCCACACTGACGAATTCATATCTACGTTGACATATCTAGTAAAACTCCGTGCGTTCTATCACTTTCCATTTAAATAAAGTAAATTCGTTTGGTATTTCAACCTGATGATAGTATTTCAGTTTGCCTCGTCGAGGGTGCATCTACAGTTTAACGCAGTACGCACCACATATATGATCAAACCATAGCCAGCAAATATGCCTGGTTGCTCCAGAATTTGAATATGGTTTCCCACTTTTCAAGGAATTTTTTTAATCACTGAGCTGTTTTCATCTAAAGGGATCGATGGATCGACGGACAAGTTTAACTTCCATAGGAATTTCTGATAGTAATTAGACTTCAACTTCCAAATATTCATCTTATATATCTATAAATGAGAAAATAAGAAAGTTCGGATGTGTGTTTGGATATACGACTGCAATCAATCACGCCTTAATAACTCAACATATTTAAATGAAATTTGGCATGAAGTCAGTTAATTGCGTGCGAAGTGTTATAGGATAGATTTTATCCCGCAAAAACGCATAGTTCTTTTAGAAATTGCCATTAATATCAATTCGGAAGCAACAAAGAGTTTCCTACTTCGTAGATAGCCGTGCCACGTTTACTCTTTGCTTTTTACGTATATCGCAAACACTACTTTTCAGAAATAAAAGCAAAAACCTTTTTACATATGCAAATTTGTGTTTAGTTTAAAAGCCATACAACCGACGCACTTGACAAATAATAGTTTGGAAGCACGAAATATAAATCTGTACTTAACCTTAAGTTCAGGAAGAGAATTCTTCAGTTGCATACATGAAATTGCATAACACCTCAGGTATTATCACACCGTAATTCCGTTCATAAGCCTAATCTATGTTTCATAATATATGTTAAAAATCAAAGTTTAAAAAAAAAAATATTAAATACTAAGAGTATACCAGCACAAAAGTGACAAAATGGTCGTCCGCGAAGAGGCCGTTTTTGTATGTTCGTGACGAATATGAAACAGTTTCGTTTCCACCTCGGTTCGGTTTATTGCCTTTGTTTCTTTTTTTCTGCTATAGATTCTCTGTAACATTACAAATTATTTTTAACAAAATTTAAAACTTAATAGAAGATAACAAACCATTTTTTGTTTTTATCTTAACTTTCTGTAGAAATCAGTGAAATAGTTGCCTATGAAAAAAAAGTGTTTTTTTGCTTACTGTTGAATATTCTGCTAATAACCATTAAATCCTTCACTTAAAACGAATGTATTCAATAGCCTAAGGTAGAAACTTTTCGTTTCGAGAAGCCATGTTAGGAGTAGTTTACACAGCGATATACGTCGTCACTAACACGGCGCTTATGAAAGCAGCTTATTTATTACTCTAATAATTACTAAATTCAAGCTGCCTGATGCTATAACAAGAATATTCAGGTCCAGGTAGCATTTCAACCTAACCACTATCTCCGCTGATATTTCCACTACAAAATCAAACGATAGGGTCACACCTAACACATTAAACGAATCGAAACTAATTTCGAGTTGTAGCAACAGTTTCAATATGAGGTTTCCTTATTAGCTTAGCATAAATTATCATAATTAATTTTATTATACACCTTCAGTATGAATTTCAGCTGGACTAAAACACGCGCACTAACATAATCACTGTATTGCGACGTAAACTTGACTTGCAACATTAACGTAAGAGTTGTAATGAATTTTGGACTTTGCGTTGTACAGCGTAAGTTACGAGCATTTTAGAATACGTTTTTAAATTACGTTATTTTAATAACTGTCATGGTCCTGATGCCATAGTACATGTGACTGGATGTAGTTCCACATGAATTTATTATTTACTTCGCCTTTCCAACCACCATATTACAAAGGTCATTTTTCAGACAGATTTTAGCGGTTGCTTTGTATCACGGTCTGAAATTAATGGGTCAAGTTTATATCGCAATTCATGATGTCACTAACAATCAAATAGTGAATGTATTAATGTGCGGTTGATAGAACCCTTGATATTTTAGCAACAATATTGGTGGATTTTGTGGTTTGGTTGAAATGACAACTGAAACTTTATAGTAGTTTAAGATGATTTCATGAGGGCCAATTTAGTGACATGTATCGCGTTGTACTTAAATTGTATCAAAATATTAATAATAGCTCCGGAAGAGGTAATATAAATCTGTACTTCAGTTGCGAATGTAAAGTAGTGTGACATTTCAGGTATTAGACCGTAATTCGATTCGTAATATGTGTCACAATATGTGTGAAATATCAAAATTTGAGTCATAGTACTGATTTCAAAGGAGCTGTATTATCGAAGGTTATGGTAAGTTTGCTACACTGCCTGGACCAGAATGATTACTAATATTCCATGGTGCACAGTGGATTTGGAGTTCAGAATGTGGTTACCATTGCGAATTCTGACTATAAAGACGTCAGAATCTGCTCAAGAAGTCTACGCCACTAAGGGGGCATCCATTAATTACGTGGGGTGAAAAGGGGTGGGGGGGGGGCGAAATCCGGTGAAATCTCACGTAGCATTTGAAACTCCTGAAGGGCAGTATAGCTAAAAAAAGAAAAAAAGATCCACAAACGACGAGGATACCGACTTTAGGGGGAGGGGGGGAGGTTCTCTGAAGTAGGAGAGTTAAAAAAAGGATCTAAGAAAAACTACAAGGTTGGTAGTAGGGTTGGGGAAGTCCCGTCAAAATCTCACGTCATTTTAGGGGGAGATCTCACTACGGGAGAGGTGGGGGGTTAGGGATTACGTAAAAACATCTTACGTAATTAATGGACGCCCCCTAAGTGAATAATGTTTGTAACCGTGTCTTTTGGCGTGCGTTACATCTTTGTTACCTACATCCCGGCTTTGACGAACGCTTTTCATTGAAGATTAAAAGCCAAGGAAGCGGATGACCAAAATTTTCAACCCTAAAGGAGAATTTTTTCTGCTGGTCGTACTCTGAATAGTAACATAAAATTTTATACCATAACACACTTTCAAGCGGACGAAGTCGCGGGTAACTGCTAGTGTGTCATAAAATGGCTGCAGGTTAACAGTAAAATGTAATCTTATGGAAAAACAATCTTTTTCTCACTAGGTCCAGATAAACTAAAAACACTAAATTCACTGCTGATTCTTAATTTATTGCTTCATTAAGATAGAACTTTTGTCTTTAAATTTGTGTACTTTAGTAGTGTTTTCTATTGCATTGTTATTATTTATGCTGTATTAACCGATGCTCAGAACGTCCAGTTTATGCGGTTACTAGAATTGTCATCTGTATCACTGCAATTTGCAAATAAATTCAACCTCACATTTCTTCTCTGTTGACGGTGAGCAAACAAACTACTGATAAACCTTTACCAACTTTGGATGAATTTCCTTTGGCCATGAACCATGCAAAACGAAGAATTTTGTGGCGGCATGATATTAAAATTTATGTATTTCGATGGCTCAAACAATTAATTAACCGGCAGAAAACCCGAGAGTTATTTGTTTCAACAGTACGCCGGGAAAAACTAAAATGTCATATAAATTACGTCTACTTAAAATTGCCGCAGAAAGGAAATTGCTTCACAGATCAATTTGAAACTTAACGTTCGTACCAACATCATACAAAAATGCATTTGAAGCAATGCCATCTCTACGTCAGGTCGAGAACTTCTCACCTTTTCTATCTGTGAAAGTGGTTGCCTTGCTTCGTTTCCGCCAATGCTATGGTTATCTGTCAGAAAAAAAAGACTACTCTGATCTTCACCATTGATTACGGACAGAAAAAAAGTAACAACTGTAGACCATTCTGCGAGTAAATTCAATTTTAGTTCCCGTATGTACCTTTTGCCCATCCATATGGTTTTGTTGGTCATGGTACCGCAGTGGTGTCCGTTGCCTGACTTGGGGTTAGCTGCTTCGAGTCCTGGCGACGGGAGAAATTTTCTTGATCAGGACTTGGTAAGTAGGCTGGTAGACAGGTCCTAGTCATTAAATTCTGTGTCAAAGTCTTGAGTTAATTCCCAAACCTCTCTACAGTGCGTATAGTGTGACACTGTAAATAGTCATTCGTCAGTAATTTTTTCTGGTTTTACGCCTCAACGACGTCGAGGGAAAGGACAAGGCAGGAATTTGGTCATGGCATTTTGAATTAATCATCATGGCATTTATATTGAGTAATTCTGGGAAATCATGAAAAATCAAAATCTGGATGGCCGGACATGGATTTGATCCCGCGTCCTCCCGACTAAGAGGCCAGAGGGTTACCGCTCACCCACCACGCTCGTTCGTCCGGAAGGCCTCTTTGGTTTCATACGGAAAAGTATGCAAGGGCAGTGAGTTACACCGTCACCCGTCTTCCATCGTTCATTCATTCACAACACAAAAATTGTAATACACTGACCATACACATAACACAATCCTTGTTACGAAATAACAAACACCTAAGTATACTTTCATCACAACGAAAGACAAAAGGTAAAACCCGAGTCTAAATTTCCCTCAGCAACTTAATTGTCGATGTGGAAAAGAAGATCTACCTTCTAAAAATAACTGAAAATACGATTTTAAGTCACTGGTTCTTGAAGCTGTGAATCACGCAGTTTGTTCAGATGAGTGACAAGCGCGCAGTTACATAACTATCATACCTGCTCCTATTTGCATCAATTTCACAGATTTGCAAGGCGGATATTCTGTTTGCACGGAAGTTAGAGCTCCTGTCAACCTTATCGTCAGGTGGGTTTGCGCTTCTAATACACGGCGGCACTTCGTGTGAGGTAGTACCAGCATTGTGGATGGCCAGAATAACGCTAGTTCAAACTTAAAAGGAAATTGAACTGACTACCTATTCTTCAGTCCGAAAGAATAGGTCTTGATATTTTAATTCGCTAGGTGCAAATTTTTCAGGGTGATCTGGACAGGGTATCTAGTTGGGATGGTAAACATGGGATGAAGATAAATGCAAAGAAGAGTCAGCTAATTAGATACACAAATAAAAAACAAAAGGTTAATTATGAATATAAGGTGGGGAAAGAATTTATTGCTGAAGACTTGAAATGTAAATATCTTGGCATTACATTTGATAACAAGCTTAACTGGGCAGGACATGTTGGACAGGTGGTATGAAAAGGTTTCAAAATCCTGCACTTATTGGAGAGAGTGATGAGGGGATGCACGAGAGAAGTAAAGGACTTGGGTTACAAAACTTTGGTCAGACCATTGCTGGAATATGGTAGTGTAGTATGGGACCCACATTTTGAGTATCAAATACAGGAGTTGGAGAAGGTGCAAAGAAGGGTTGCTAGATTTGTTTCTGGAAATTATCGCAGAATGCAATCAGTGACATATATGATAAAGGAGCTGGAATGGGAATCATTGCAAGACAGGAGGAGGATGAGGAGGGTCATGGGAGTGTACAGGGCTTATACTGGCGATGAGGCATGGAATGATATTGCAGTAGGTATGAAAAGTAGTTCATGGAAGGCAAAAGATGACCATGACCACAAGCTGGCACTCGATTTCAGGCACAAGGGTGTGGGAAGGCGCTCTTTTTTAGGTAAGGGTGTCAGGGATTGTAATGATTTACCAAGGGGAATGATGGATAACTTACCGAAAACGTTAAAAGAATTTAAAGTTAATATTTGTAGAGGGCAAATGTAGGTGGGTGCAGGATAGGTGGAAGTTGGGTGTGTAGGGAAATTGCCACCGGAGCCTGTGCTCCATTGCAATTAAATTAAATTAAATAAAAGAAAGTTTTCAGTCCCTTCTGTCTTATGATAGCTCTTCACCGCAGTAGCAGCTATCTAACGAGTAACTCTAGAACGTGGTATAAAAATTGTTCCAATTTAATTGCAATAGATTTCACGCTCCGGTAGCAATTTGCCTGTATACTCATTTTTCCACTACTTTTACCCGCCAACTTTCACCTTTATTAAATTTAATTTTAACTTATTCCATAAGTTTTGGTAAATTATTCACTTTACTTGGTAATTTACTCCAATCTCTGACCCCCTTACCTAAAAAAGAATTTTTTTTGGAACAATACATAAAGTAGAAATCTGTTAATTAAATCTAGTAACACTTAGAATAAGTACACATGTCTGTAGCCTAGCTTTGCCCTTATTACCATCCGCTCAACTAATTAAGTATATATAGTCTAATATAATTAGTTCATTTATTGTAATCACGTAAGACTGGTGGGTTAATTTGTGGCTTTTTGTTTTGATCATTCTTTGAACTCTTAGAATATAAGAGTGCTAAATTAATTTCGATACCTGATATTTTCATTATAACTTAACTCGAGGCAGCTACCGTATTTGACCGTGTTTTCGACATATTGAAATTTTTTTGTTATTCAAAGCAATGTGAAAAATCTTGTAAATTCTTTAAAATTTCGTTTAACATTATTTCTATTCAGTTCCCAGTATTTTTTAATAAGTTTTACTTGTTCGTAATAATAACCGATTGTTTGGCGAGCTGAAAACGAGTAGCGGCGTCTTTTGTACGCGTCCAGAATTTTTCGTGTAGCTCTGACAGCAGCCAACAGAACAATTCCAAGCGGAAGATCCTTCCATTTTTTTCAGTTGGTTGTCTTTGTTAAAGAGACTCATTTCTGTTTTTAAAATGATTCTGCAGTAAAAGTTAAGTGAATTACATCTATAACAGTTAACTAAGTTACTCTTGTGGGGAGCAATACGTCCTAATCTATAATTTTCTATTTTTATTAAACCTCAAAATGTAAATTTCTTGGCATTACATTTCATTACAAACTTAACTGGGCAGGACACATCGGACAGATGGTAGGAAAAGGTTTCACAATCCTACACTTGTTGGCGAGAGTGATGAGGGGATGTACGAGAGAAGTAAAGGAATTGGGTTACAAAACTTTGGTCAGACCATTGCTCGAATATGGTAGTGTAGTATGGGACCCTCATTTTACGTATCGGATACAGGAGTTAGAGAGAGTGCAAAAAGGGCTGCTAGATTTATTTCTGGAAATTATCGCAGATTGCAATCAGTGACGGATATGATGAAGGAGCTGGAATGGGATTCATTGCAAGACAGGGAGGATGAGGAGGGTCATGGGAGTGTACAGGGCGAATACTGGCGATGAGGCATGGAAAGATATTGCAATAGGTATGAAAAGTAGTGCATGGAAGGGAAAAGATGACCATGACCACAAGCTGGCACTCGATTTCAGGCACAAGGGTGTGGGAAGATTCTCTTTTTTATGTTAAGGGTGTCAGGGATTGGAATGAGTTACCAAGAGAAATAATGAATAATTTACCGAAAACGTTGAAAGAATTTCAACATAAAATTTGTAGAGGGCAAATGTAGGTGTGCAGGATAGGGGGAAGATGGGGGTGTAGGGAAATTGCCACCGGAGCCTGTGCTCCATTGCAATTAAATTAAATTAAAAGCATATTCATTCTGAGTTCATTCGAGTCAAGAAAATTTTAATCTGAAATCTATTAGAAAAATTACAATCTACTGCCTTTTGTTGTAGAAAATTCTAAACATTTCATTCTTCATTTTGTCATACACATACGTAAAATTACAAATAAATATAAGACCCGCAGAGATAACATATTATCATTATAAGTGTGTGGACAATGATAACATACCTTGTACCTTTATGTCACGCTATAGAAAAAGAAATGTTATTTACAAAAATCTGACTGCTTAGTTGTCCAGTAACTGGGTAGTTTTACCTTGCATTATATCACGTAGAAGATTTTTTATCTTATTTTGTATATATTGGTGAGGGTATGCAGAAACCAAGTTTTCAACCTCCTCAACTCCCGGGACAATTTTCTGTGGCCAAAAACGTCAAAATTTTGGTATTTTTTTTCAATTTTTCGCCTCTGACTCCTTCCTGGTGAGTCCTAGCAAGAAATACTTTATTTGCAGTTTGAAGGAGGACAAAATTTCCTACAACTTTTATAGTACAACGTTTTTTTCTAAACTCACAACTAAACGAGCTACAGTTCTTCGACAATCAGCAAAATTTCACACTTTTCCGAAAGGTTGGGTTTTTACCTACTTTGTCGCTCAAAATCACCTGAAACCCCTGTATACAGGGTGTTTCAAAAAGGACTTTACAACTTTGAAAATTCATATAAATTTTATGAAACAAGGTACAGAGCTGGTTTTGGTGTTGTTTTAAAGGAAAACACTTCAAGTTTTGACTCGTGTAGTCCGTAAGTGCCTAATCGCGCCGCACAAGCGCTAGCGGCAGTTATGTTAAAGATGGCAGCCTTCACTGGACCCAAGCGTGCTAGCTGTGTGTTTTGGTTTGAAGAATCGAAGTCTGCGACAACAGTTCAGCGTAATTTTCGTACCAAGTACGCTAAAGATCCTCCTAGTAGACCTACAATTTATGAGTAGCATAGATGTTTTGTAGAAACAGGGTGCTCAGTAAAACAAAAAAAATCCTCAGGTCGTCCAAGCACATCTGACAAGGTCGTTGAGCAAGTGAGAAAAAGTTTTGTCAACAGCCCTACGAAATCGACCCGGCGTGCATCTCGTGAGATGCAAGTCCCACATACGACGGTTTGGCGTGTGTTGAGAAAACGTTTGCATTTGAAACCATACCGATATTCGCTTTTACAAGCAGTTAAAGACACTGATAAGATTGCACATAGGAACTTCTGTGTGGATATGTTAAATCGAGTGGATGATGATGAAATTTCTTGGACAACATAATCTTTTCTGACGAGTCAACTTTTCACTTAAGTGGCAAGGTTAACACACATAACTGTAGGATTTGGGGCAGTGAAAATCCGCATGAAACATTGCAACATGTTCGTGATAGCCCTAAAGTGAACGTTTTTTGTGCGTTGAGCAAGAGGAAAATGTACTGCCCATTTTTTTTTCCCCCCCAAGAGAGAACCATCAACGGGATAGTGTACCATGATATGTTGCAACAATTTTTGATACCACAGATCGATGAGGATGACCGAGAACGAAATGTTTTCTTTATGCAAGATGGTGCACCACCACACTATCTGACTGACGTCCGGAATTTTCTCAGTGATCGCTTTCCAGGTCAATGGATTGGCCGTGATGCGCCAATTGCATGGCCCCCATGCTCCCCAGACCTGACACCGCTAGATTTTTTCTTCTGGGGTTTCATAAAAGATATGGTGTACGTACCTCCTTTGCCGGCCACTCTACCTGAACTTAGAGCAAGAATTTACGCTGCTGCTGAGCAAGTTACACCTGAAATGCTAGTGCGAATCTGAGAAGAAATCGACTATCGATGGGATGTCTGCAGAATAACCAACGGAAGCCACATAGAACATCTTTAGTTTAAGGTAAAAAAACTTGAACTGCTTTCCTTTAAAACAACACCAAAACCAACTCTGTACCTGGTTTCACAAATTTATATGAATTTTCAAAGTTGTAAAGTCCTTTTTGAAACACCCTGTATATAATTGATATATATATATATATATATATATATATATATATATATATATATATATATATATATATATTGTAACGAGCCGCGCTGTCGCCACGTTACAAGGTGCATTTTTATTATATATGTAATAATATAAGAGTAATTTACATAAATCTTGGGCGACCACCTAAATAGATTTTTGTTGTGATTTTATAAAGTACGCAAGATTCCAAGTGAGGACATAATTAAATGGTGAACATACAGTGTATCTTGGTAAAGCGAATATTCAAGAATTATTGAGCTATGTAGGCTTGAAGCTAATCTGGTGTTCCCGAACCTTGGCGACAAGAGGTCGCGGATTTGGGATTTGCCAGACCACACACTCTGCTCCCTAGGGATAGGCGGTCAACAAGGTTACTCACCGGGCGGGAAAGGCCTGCCGCCAGAACAGAGTCGTCCCCGAACGTAGCCGAATATGTCCGACCTCTGTTAGATACTCTAGGCAAATCACACATCGGGGATATCACGTGACATTAGGTGCCGACCTGAAGGTCCAATCCAAATGAGCGTATAACTTAAAATCCTGGGAATTTTTGTTATATGTGAGCTTCGAGACTACAAATGGGCGGAGCGAGAAGTTTCCTCGTGGACCGAAGAGCGAGGAGCTGGACATTCGGACTTCGATCTTCGAGTCCAAGCTATGCGAGTCTAGTCTGAGGTGGACTTGGAAAGTTGGCTTCTCTCGCCAACTGCCGCTGTACGATTTCTGGCTGGCAGCTTGCCTTGCTGGAGCAAGCTTATCGCAGCAACACAGCCGGTAATGCGATGATGCGCATTGTCAGACCAGAGATGCCTATAGCCGACTTGTGAGATAATCTCACATATCGTGGGTCCGCTACAGTCACCGCAGACATCAGACGCAGGACTACAATGGTAATTTATTACGACCAAGCCATCTGATTGTGCATTCCGTGAAACAGAACCCGTAAGCGACTTTGAGAGGATAGGTCCATGTTCTCACTTTGTAATTGTAAAAACCCCTGAGCTAGCAGCATAATTTGCCAGAACTAGTTATTTTCGAATGATATATTGTTCATTCTGGCGCCCATGATTTTCCTTTTTTAACTGTAAAGTCACAGTATTATGATACCTTTGTCTGAGGTCGTCATAACTTGTATTTTTTTATTGTTCCAATTGTCATTATTTCTTGCATTTTGATTCTGAGATATATTTAAAAGTAAATATACAGTTGTTTGCTTGCTCATGACGGCTAATTGTAACTCTGAGCGTTGCTTTTATGATTTTGCCAATTTGTGTTAATGTTAACGATAAATTCGCTCAGACTTGTAATCGCCAGTGATAAGAAAATAAATGTCATATTGTGACAATTTTTCCTAAATTCCAACTAACGTCGAGATTCTTGCAAAATTAAATAATTTCCACTCCTTCATAAAAATTAAAATTAAAAAAATCCACAATTATTAATCATAAAGGTATGAAATATAATTGTAACGTAGTTTACCCACCAAGGCACCCACCTTTGTGGTTATCTTACCTAACCAGGTCATAATACCGGGTATAGGTAACCTACAGCTTAACGTGGAATCCGAACGACAGAAGCGTTTTGACCTACTTCATATTACGCAGCAAGTCGTGGCAGAGCTGAAGGTTGATTTAATGGCCTTTGAAAATCACAGGTGAGACCGGGATTTCGATCTCCAGTCAGACGCCTTAACCACTAAGCTACCAGACCACTCTATTACTGATGACAATAGAGCGAAAATGAATGTATAATGTTATTGCACAAAGTCATTAAGTCATAATAAATTCGCAATAATGTAAAAATTGGGCATAAGTCAATTTCTTTTTCGGTTACATTGTTCTGGCTTATCAATGTCCTCACCTAGAATTGTGTCTCATTCATACACTGGATCAGGAGCAGCTTCCTCGAGGTCGAAGAATACTTCCTCTTCTTCATCTACTTAAGTCTTAGGAATGTTTTCTCAAGACAGACCAGAGCAGTTTTTGCAAGCAGCTGAACAGTGCTGTCCTGATTTGCGACAGCTGCATGGTGGAGTACAAGGTTTCTTGCAAGATCATGATATACTCACTTACGAGTCACAGTCGGATTTTACTGCTTGGGAAATGTCTGTGTCAACAATCAATCCAGCTGCATCTTTTGTCTGTTGAGCTTGGATGCCTCCTTTTTCAGTTTCTGCATTAGTATAAAAATTAAACAGTTCTCTCATTTGTTGCGTCAGTCGTCACGGAAGCACTTGTTTCATCACTGAAAATGATATCTGCTGAAGTATCTGATGTTTTGAAATGACGAAACCTTTCAGATGAGTTTATTCCTCTCTGCACAGCATCACTTCGGTATCTGTCAAATATAACTGTGATGTTGGATCTATAGTGCGTTCTCAATTAGACTTCATATCTTCCACAGATGGAGCCAAGGTTTCCACTACGATGCCACATAACCTTATGCAGGAAGCATCATCCACCAACAACAAAACTTTTTATGTTGGCTGTTGGATCTTGAAGAGATGTAAATGTTTCATACCGATACAGTTTTGTTCCCTTGAAGTACGGAACAAATTCAAATAAAAAACAGTGTTTCAAACCATTTAAACGGAAAAGAAATGGATTTATGACTAATTTTTTACTTGTACAAAACTTTGTGCCATAACATTATGTTTTCATTTTCAAGAAACCGTTTTTCAAACTGGTACAAACACCATCCGTAATAGAGCGGTCTGGTAGCTCAGTGGTTAAGGCGTCGGAAGGGATCGAAATCCCGGTCTCACCTGTGATTTTCAAAGGCCATTAAACCGACCTTCAGCTCTGCCACAGCTTGCTGCATAATATGAAGAAGGCCAAAACGTTTCTGTGGTTCGGATTCCTCGTTAAGCTTAAGGTTCGCTATACCCGGTTCTATTACCTGGTTAGTACACACGCATTGCTCGGCGAATCGAAAACACTGTCACCTGGCGGTCGAACAATCCTTGGAAATCTCCCGGCCAACAATGCAATATGATTACTGAATCGACCAGCAGCAATTAAAGTATAGTACATATATACACTATGTCAAACAGAAATACATATATATGAATTATTTATACAGGGGCTCCAGGTCATTTTGAGCGACAAAGTAGGTATAATGTCAATTTCGGAAATGCGTGAAATTTTGCTGATTTTTTAAGAACTGCAGCTCGCTTAGTTTTGAGTTTAGAAAAAACTTTGTACTACAAAAGTTGTAGGAAATTTCGACTTCTTTCAAACTGTAAATAAAGTATTTCTTGCTAGGACTCATCAGAAGAAAAACTGAAAAAAGTACCAAAATGTTTACTTTTTTTTAGCCGTAGTAAATTGTGCCGAGGGTGTTGGAGGTCAAAAACTTGGTTTTTGCATACTCCCACCAACATATATATGATAAGAAAAAGATCTTCTACGTGATATAATGTTTGTGAGCGCCCTTTTTACGACCCCGTTACTTGACTGTAGGAACAAACTGAAAAAATATTTCCATCCGAAACCACTTTATTCCCAGAAGCAATTTTCTTTATTTGATTTGGTAACTGAAGAAAACAGAGAGAACGGTTGTCGCTGTGGTGTATGAAGGGAAGTCCAAGTATTGCAACACACTTTATTTAATTGGAGTAAAGCGCACGCTCCGGTGGCAATTTCGCTAAACTTTCATGTTTCCCCATTTCTTGTACCCACATACGTATGCCCTCTACAAATTTCAACTTTAAATTGTTTCAACGTGTTTGGTAAATTATTCATCAATTCTCTTGGTAACTTATTCCAATCTCTGACCCCTTACCTACTAAAGAAATTCTTCCCACATCCTTGTGCCTGAAATGGAGTGCCAGCCTGTGGTCACAGTAATCTCTTCCCTTCCATGTATTATTTTTCACTCTTACTCTTACACCAATATCTTTGCATGCCTCATCCTTATAAACTCCCATGACTTTTCACCCTCCTCCTGTCTCCCAATGAATCCAAGCCCTTTTATCTTATCGATTACTGATTGTGTTCTGCGGTAATTTCCAGAGACAAATATAGCAGTCTTTCTTCTTACTCCTGTATTCGATACCCAAAATGTGGGTTTCATAATACACCATCATATTTAAGCAATGGTCTGACCAAAGTAACCCAGTTCCTTTACTACTCTCGCACATCCCCTTATCACTCTCTCCAAAAAAAAAAAAAAAAAAAAAATGAATGATTTTGAAACCTTTTTACTGTCCAATGTATAGTGCCCAGTTGAGTTTGTTATTTAATGGAATGCAAGGTATTCACATTTCAAGTCTTCAACAAGAAATTATTTCTCGACCTTTTAGTCATAATGAACCTTTAGTTTTTATACCTGTGTATCTAATAAGTTGACTCTTCTTTGCATTTATCTTCATCCCATGTTTACCAATCCAGCTAGATATCCCGTCCAGATCATCCCGCAACTGTTTACAGTACTCTACTGCTTTGATCCTTTTATGCAGCATTATGTCATGTGCAAACAACCTAACTCCTGATAGTAAACCATTAATTTACCTACTACTGATGTCAATGGGCCTTAATTTTCGAGTCTATTTCTCGCCCTTTGTATATGCAGCATAATCTGCGCTCTTGTATAAAAAACTATTTAGATATGTAGGAATTTGGAAACTGGATTCAACTATAGTAACTTGCACCCTCGAAATTGAGTGAGCTTTTCGGACGTTAAAAAATTAACCTGTGATCAGCAGTTGGTTTTAAGAAAGTTAGTTACTGTTCTCACATGTGATCAAAGTTGATGTCTATATACAAATTTAGTCTTTGCATTACGAAGAATCAATTCATTTTCAACAAAAATTATTCTATACTAAGTTAATATACAAATAGGGCGTTTACATACGGTACTGTCACTCGGAAGAGGAACCCAGAAATGTAATTAGATGCCACCGTGGAATTAATGCCAAAAGGTCTCAGAAAAATTGGTGTCAGAGAACGGATAGAAATCTTAAATGGAGGATTTCACTAAAGAACATCAGTAGGAAAAGGTGGCTATTAAATTAGGGTTACCAACAGTACTGTAATATATAGTATGGTACTATATTTCGGGTCTGGGTACTATATACTGTTGAAAAATATATAGTACGTTAAAATACCATATTTCAAATGGATAGGTCGATCTTCTCTTTTGAGTGACGCGATTTACGTGTATCCGAACGCGCCTCTGTCTTGCTGTTATGTCAATGTTGAAATTGACAATGTGAAACAAATGTTTTACTTTGACTCGTTTTTGTTTTGTTAATAGTTTTCACTTAATAGTTGTTCTTCCTTTTGATAATTAATTAAATTAAATTATTTATGGTAAGTGATAGCAATAAATTTTTTCAAGTGATTATTTTATTAGTTTAGGGGAGGGTTGTACTACACATATTCAAAACATTTTGACGATGAATGAATCTGATGGAGGCACTAACGTTAAAATCTTTTTAAATTTCGCGAGCCATTTTTTGATTAAGTTACGCTTAGCTGTTGTACAACTTGAAGGTAATAACATTACATTCTTAGATGTGTATAGTAATAATAATACGTCAACTTCCAAATCAACGTTATAACAACCCTGCTCTCTATTCTTGCCAATTCGGCATCCACAGAACGGATGTTTCCAATTATGAAGTCAAAATGGCGAGAAGACAGAAGCAGAGCGAGTATGTCATTAATAAACAATGAGCTTTAGATCTACATTAATTTAAAAAATTGAATGCAATATTACGTATGACACTTTTATTGTAGGAAAAAAATATAGTTTTTCAAAAATTAATAAATAAAAGATATACATTTTTTGTCCTGTTTTACTCTTCTATAAAATACTATATTTTTTTAGAAGTGTACAATATTTTTATAGCTTATTTTGAAAAATACTATAATTAGCCGAAAAACTGTTGGCAAACGTACTTTAAAACCCCTCAAGCGCTGAGGGGTTAAGCAGTAAGTGAGCTTGTAAAAGTATTTAAACTCCTTCGCTTTCGTTTTTACTTAATTCTTAGTAGTCGTGTTCCGTAGCCACGTCATGTTACTGATAGATGATGTTTGCTTTGTTGTAGTTCACGGTCAATAATTACTCTCTATTTAAATTGACTTGGATCACAACGTCGACTCATTTGCAGCCTTGAAGAATTTGTTCCTATTATGAACCTTGATGTCACACAAGAAAATAATAACTCAACTTAATTACAGTATTTGAAGGTGCCCTCAATGACGTTGCACAAAATTGAGCAAAAGTCATTTGGCGATAGTTTAAAAATTTCCAAGCCATCATTACTCAAAATTTCTTCCGAACCTACAGATACGTGGGTAAGTGAATGGCTCTTAAAAAAACTTAACACGAGAGTCAGAGTGGATTGTGCTGCACACCTAATTCCAACCATACCTCTCCAAGTCTGAACAAGTCTGTTCACTACACTGAACAGACACAAATCACGCATATCTACTGGGGAACGCCAGGGGAAAGGAGCAGCTCCATTCAGGCAGGTATGAAACACTTGCAGGTATCGTGACATGCCACATAGGAGGTAGGAAGGCCAGTTCGTTTCCTCCAACAGTCTAATTGACATTGTACCTGTGAACACAACTGGGATGCCTGTTAAGCGTAATGTATTGCGTATATCAACGTGAAGGAGGCCAGAGGAACAAAGTCAGTACCTTCGGAAAGACACAAAGAAGGTTACTTACCAAATTCAACGTCCCTATCTGACGAAGAATGACCATCAATATTTAACTCAGACCTTTGATAAACAATCTGGTACATACAAATCGTTGTCCACGACCATTTAGTCGCTTCTGACGATGTGAAAATTTCTTCCGTCACAGCAATCGAAGCAGCTAACACCGTGTGAGGCTGCCGGAAACTATAATTGTGCCACGTCCTGAGCCACTGGGGATAGTCATGGGCGCCGGGAGGGGGGTGCAAGGGGGTGCACTTGCACCCCCCCTGACATCCCGGGTCGCCGTCTGGGCAGTAGTAGAGCTAAAAAAAAGATCACCCAGCCCGGAAATTTTTGGGCCGATAGGGGGGGGGGGCACCAATGCAGCCCTGGTGCACCTCCCTACATCCCGGGTCGCCGTCTGGGCAGTAGTAGAGCTAAAAAAAAGGTCACCCAGCCCGGAAATTTTTGGGCCGATAGGAGGGGGGGGGGGCACCAATGCAGCCCTGGTGCACCCCCCTAGAAGCAATCCTGCCGGCGCCCATGGGGATAGTAAAAACTCAACCAAAAAGTTTAACGAGCTGTTCCACAGTGACAACACTCCAATAATGAACTACCGGTACTTATTAACAATGAGAATACATATTGTAAATTATGTACAAAAAGTATAAATCGGAAGAACAAATAATAAATATTTGCTGACCGCAATTTGGTAGTAATTGATTCAGTATATGTCCTGTAGCCTTATACTGAAGTTATTGAAAATACTATTGTGAATGCCTGGAATTAAAAATAACAATCGAAAATCTATTTAAATATAAAATAGCGACACTTACGTTACACAGCGTTATCTTTGAGGACAGTAGGAATTAACACGATAAATTTTTAAAAAATCTTCAGCTAACTAATATGAGGGCAATGAGAGTTGCCAAATGTCCTTGAACTATGTAAGCTAAGGGCGGATACGATTTCATGTTATCCAAATTGTGTTACGTATAGCATTTAGTGTACAGAATGAAGACGATACCACAAGGCAGTGAGGATTCGGCTATGTGACTACCGAAAACCGCCTAAAAATGGTTATCAAGTTTGCCTCTACAGCGACATCGAAACGAATTCGCACTCGTTCTACTTCCCGTGCCAACTGGTTATTTTCCTTTTCCTTGTCCTATACGATTAAAGTGAGTAAACGTGTTACATTAGCGAACTTGTCGAGTTTCAAAGCAGAAAGTTCGCTCATCGTGAAGGAGAGAAACAGTGATTTCATTTTGTTAAATTAATGATTTTAAGACAAACGCAATAACCATGTTCCAAAAACATAAATGTTCAGTCTGCCAGTAAAGGCCCCTGCCAGGCAGACCTCACACACAACGCGCCTGCACGCCTGGATACATATACGACTCCAAACAGGCGCAGAGGCATCAAAACAAACCAGGAAAATAAATAGAATCATCTAGAGGCTAAGTGGGACCTTTTCTTACAGAGGTCGCCGTACTACCACACAACGGAATTCCTGCGCCAGGCCGCCTATATAAGCGTAGCCGACAGCTCCACCGACAGTTCCGGCCTGACCGCGGAACCAGCGTCAACTACAGAAGACCACCGGAAGTTCGCGAGAAGTAGAAGCCGTCACTCTACCCCGGATCAAGACCAGGCTAAAATTCTCGACGGTCTTCTGATAACTGTACCCACATTTGTTTATGGTTTACCAGTTGTTTTGTGTACAGAGTAATAAACTCAAGGAACCGTTAAGTGTAGTTCACTTCAATAAACATATTCTGTAGAGTGACTGCGGCATTGATTCTCTACTATTTATTAAAATGTAGTTTCTGATTCTATCCGTGGAACGTGTATTCCAACAATTATGCAGATGAATGACTGATCTTCCCGTCATCTATTACTTAAGAACTGCTAGTTACTTCTTCAGCTTAGATACGTATATTAAATCTGATTCTAATCAAACGACTGGCAGACCGCAGCGACTATTCTCTCATCTCTCCACTTGCACTTGCACGGATTTTTAGGTTACGCTGCCAGTTATAGTTGTCAGTCAGTACAGTGCTGGAAGCTTTCGAAGCAGTGCTAAAATTCATTGTTTGGAATCGTCTCTATAATCTCCCTTCCAAGATATCTGAATGCCTGAAATCGTATCGAAAAGCTTTCCTTTGGTCACCAGGTTCCGTTCCACGAAAGCTGTTTTTGTGCGGATGACTGTGATTGTGTATGTTCAGTACACTACTGTTTTTTGTTGTGAATGAGTGGAAGATGGAAGAAAGGCAGCGTGATACCCAGTACCGGTCCATTCAGGTCTACCCTTCCGAAGGGCACGCTGACCGCCAGGTTTAACGTCCGCATCCGAAGGACAAATCACCGTCGACAGTGTCTTGTACCCTCTCTCCATACGTACTAAGAAAAGGTTTGGGATTTAACCTAGGACTTTGGTTCAAACTGTGGTGATTAGAAATTATTCATCACCAACTCTCCTATCCTGCCTGCCAATTCTTGATGATGAAAATATCTTCCAACACCAAGACTCGAATCAGATATCCCCGTGTAAGGCAACGCGAACCATTACGGTGCCACCACCATTTTAGCCAATGGGATGGATTGATTTATAATAGGAACCAGATTTTTATGTCCGAGTATATTATACGCTTGGTAAAAACCTGAAGGTTGGTTGGATCGTTGTTGGGTCCTATTCTGTGTGGAAAAGAGTTTTTTGAAGTATGCTGCAACTGATATATATGTCCTTGTAACATCAATCGTAATTCCACATTTCTTTCTTTTCTAATCCGGATTCTCATTAGCCCAGTACTCTCTCCATATCATGATATTTGACACCATTTCAACAACCTTATTCAGGTAAGAAAAACGTGGAACTGCATCAGAAGTTTATGAGACGGGTAACCTTAAGCCGATACTGCAGACTTCTGTGAATCGTGTGATAAGCAAACAAACCTTTGCTCCATAATGTAGAGGCATTAGTTTTTGAGGTTAGGCTGAGTAACTTTGCAACCACGCTACCTTCTTCCCGGACTGCACTCCATTCCAACGTGTCCCTCTAAACTCAAATAGGAGAGCGGTCTATAATTTTCGTGGCCTTTCAACAAAACGCGGTTCGACAGATTATTTTACACCTTGGATGAACAAATTTATAGAATCTCCAAAGAAATTTCATAATTTTGTAGAGAGTGGCTGGCGTGTCATGCTTTGTAGTGTGCTGATGTCAAAAATATTTTCATATCACCCTAATATATTATTTTCATTATGGAATCCTCTTGAAGTGTATTTTTCATTGTTAAATGGTCTCAGAAGTTAATATTTTAACTAAATTTAGCTAGTCTTTAAAGTTTATTACTTTAAATTTTACTAACAGTTTCGTCTTGTTATCTAAGGAGTTTCAAAAGCTATTATGATATGAATTCAGAGCTAATAAAGGAAACATATGACTAAGTTGGTGGCACTGCTGAAACGTTGGAACAAAGCGCTAACCTCTTTCGCAAACTGTCATTTGTTTGAAAACTCTTGAGTGGAGTAAAAAGACTTAAAGAACTGTTTGATGAGGTAACGTACTCTTATTTAATTAGAGTAATTTTAAACATTCCTAAAGCATATTGAGAATGAGTCCCATTTTTAACGTAGGAAAATATATTAAAATATACCAACTTTTTCCTCAACGAGTTCATAATCTACTGAAAAATCAGATTTAATGAAATAAAGGAACAATTTATTAGGAAATCAACTCTGTGTTAATTACTATTTTCTTCCTTTAGATTCATACTGCAGTATTTTTATGAATCACCAGTCAATGAAAAAATTTTGATTAGGTTAAGTGGGCCTGGTCACCATCAGACTGGAGTTAATGATTTGTCTGTTTTCTCTTTTTGGTTGGGACTTTACGGCTTGGCGACATTTTTATCATTAGAGCCGGCAGGGTATTGTGTAAAGCAACAGGAGGGAATTAGGTGATGGAACGATCCCGCCTTTCGCCTTTTGATGTCGAGAAACCAGGAGAATGCGAAATCTGCACGGCTGGGTGGCGCGATTCGTACTCATGTTCTTCCGAATGCTATACCCTAAAGCAGGCTTCTCAAAACTCATAGCTCTAAGTATTCCTATGAAATTTCCCAAACAATAGAAAACCCCCTTAAAAAATTGGACTTTTTTAAAAAAAAGGATTTTTTTTCTAAAAAAAAAGTAATAGAGTCACAAAGAGCAATAAGTTATTAATTAATTTGATGGATGAGCTTGTTTCTTGTTGCAAGTTGGGTCGATTTTAGGAGCAATTTTGTCCATTTTCAGTCTCAATTTACCATGTTACACTCTCGACATACCCAGTCAGCCGCCATAAACGTAAATCTTGTCGCAAACCCTCTACGTACAATTGGCGAACCCCACTTTGAGAAACCCTGCCCTATGGGTAACCGCTTGTTTCATGTTCCCACCCTCCCCAACTCTAATAACCCCGACGTACACTAGTGGTAAAAAATTAATACAGTTTTTTTATCCCCGTTATTTGTTTCGGTACACTAAACTATTCAGAAAAGAGACTATTAGGCCACATTGCAAAAAATATCGAAACATTGATGCTTTATTTGTTTAAACATTGGTCTCATCTAATTCCTCCCTAAACCAGTCTTGGTATACCTTCCTTACTCGTCTAAAGCAAACGCGTGACAGCAGCATTGATTTTCTGTTTTCTCGTTCCAGATTAAAATGGCTCCATACACTCACAGTGTGCTGTTTATCCTTCTGATTTCTGGAGGTAAGATCTGTATTGTTTACAACTGAAACGGACTTTTGAACAATGTTCACACTAAAACATTTAATACATTGACTGCTGTTGATTAGTTTTCAATTTAGACTTATGATTATTTATTTAAAATCTTGAACATCTCGTTATTTATTTCTCAAATTTTCGCATCACCTAGCTTTAAATAAAACCCGGCGTTGGAGATTTATTAATTAGTATAGCTCATGTAGTTTACTTAATGCGGTTTCTTAGTAGATGTTTCCCGTAAAAATAAAGACGAGAAGAATGTGTGCTTAAAATCACACGGTAGAAGTGGAACTCATTAACAAAGTCGGTTCTAAGAGACTAGAGGGAGGAGGGGTGGGTTTCAGAGGCGCCCACTTTTGGAAATGTTGATTTGACAGAGAGTAATATAGGCTAATTTTTATCCTACAAATATTTAAGGTTCCTTTGACAAACACGAAGTCGCGGAAAACCAGCTAGTCTTATACTATCGTGAAAGTCGCATCTAAATCCGTCTAGTAGATTTCAACAGGCGAACAGAAAGGCAGAGTAGGACAGAAAGAGTTTGCATTTTCCAAATTCTACTAAATTTAATTAAAATTGGTTCAGGTCTTTTTGACGTTATTGAGATTATAATATTAGTGGATAGGTAACTAAGAACTTTTGAACTAATAGAAGAATTCAGAATTTTACTATTATATTTTATTTCTGTCCGCAAAGATCGCTTTTGGGAACGCAGTGGAGGCAGATAACTAGCAATTAATATGGAGATACGCAGAAGAAGGAGAAAAAAAGTGGTACAAAATGCTGGGTTGAACAATAATCAATGGATACCTATCATAATCATAAAAACATAAAAATGAAACCAACGTACTATTGTTAACAATGTGTTAACAGAATTTTTATTAGCAGGAGATGTTTATTAGTATCTACTTAATGTACGTGCACAATTGTACTACGAATTGTAAGACCAACAAATCAATATTAATAAACCTTTTTAAAAAGGAAAATTTTAAAATCTATGTAAAGATATAATTTGTTTCCATTTCGATGATATACTGTCGAAAAACAGCTCTATTTATAAATACATCAGCGATTTCTTGAAGGTCCCAATCGTCCGCCATTTTTCGGTTTACCTGCACTACAATGTGGTCATTCAATCTTTGCTGACTCCTTAAATAAGTTTTCATTCTCCGTAATGCTGCTGGGGCCAAGAGTTTAACTCGGGAATATCTTGTGATCGTGACTTCAAAAATGGAATATAATTTGAAAGTTCGTCATCGTGGCCCCTTATGGCTAGGCCTCCAGTTATTAAAAAATGAAGAGTTGAAATTATTTTAAGAGGGTGGTTGTAATGTTTTTATACCTTCAAGTTTACTTTTTTTATGAGATGCAGTGTGCATTGACGCCACATTCTAAACGGTGAACGTCAGACTTTTCATGCTTTTTTTACCTTTGTAAAGCTTTATTTCATGATGGAAAGATCTTTGTGTGAATGCCTCAATCTCATCTCTTGACGTTTTTTTTTTCTTTTATTTTAATGTCATAGAAACACTACTAGACATGGTTACTTTACAAATTTGGTGAAACACTTCATCTCTGTCCCCATTATATAACAGTCATCGAAAAATTGTCTGCACTTAATTTGAAAATTGCGCCTTTCCTTCTCTTCAATTGAATTTTCAGAAATAACATTTTTCTGTTGGATTTGTTGAACTGTACTTAGCTGAGAAGAGGTAGTAGTGGAGGGTTCTTCTGATTCTGATACTTCACAATTTCTAACGACGAATTTATCCATCGAAACCAATAATTTTCCGAAATAAACACGATAACAAAACGCGCGGTGGGCTCTAAAAGTCTGCGCTGTATTCACCAGCTCGACTAACAACGAGGCGCGTTGGTTGCGTTGGCTGTGTGCGTGCTCTTCACAAATCACGCCTACACTTACCGCACACTAGATGGTTTTATGTATGGCCTAAGGTAGTTTTTTCATTCTCCTTGAGATTACGCGTATTCGCTCACACTCGCATCGAAAGCAAGGGCGATCTCGTCGAGACGTCTTATCTTGCCCCGCGGCGTTGGATGTAGGTATTTAGGTATCGCTCTAAGTCGGTAACTGAGTAGTTTTGATGTCTATGTTCATGTGTGTTCCACAGCCACTACTTACCTCTCGTGGGTGCTGGAGCCCCCGAGCACCCACAGAGTCGGCGCCCCTAGACTAGATTTAATGTTTTTTATAAGAACTTTTCATAGCAGTTTTACTTTTACTTTCCTTCCATTTGCAGATATTCTATATACGAAACAAACCAGATAAAAAACGATTATATGAAACAAAGACTCGTGGTTTTAATTTCTGGATGTGTCTGGTGACTGTCGCATCGAGTGTAGTGCCTGTTCTCGGAAGTCAAACGGTCTGTAGCACCTGCTTAGTTACACACAGATAGACTGCTTGCGGCTGGGCTCACTAAGGCCTTCAGTTGATTCTATCTTACAACAGCAGACAATCTTTTCATTGACGCAGCGCGATTAACATGCCACATGGTGTGTAGGTACAATAGCCACGAGGTACTTAGTTGTACAAAAACTTTGCTCTGTTAGTGACATCTTTTCCGTCATACATTTCCACCACACTGCTAAATCACTCCCTACCCAACACGACAAAGGCGTTTCACTTCCAATATTTAATCTTCAATATAGTTTTTCATATTCATAGTACACTAAAAAAGTAATTTGGAAATGACAATATGCTCTCATACATAAGATGGAAGTTTCCTCGGCGTCGAGAATTAATATAGTGTTCTCGGATGACTAGCCGAGTGAACAGTGTTTTTTCACACGATATTTCCACGGTCGGAACCTCTGTCGCCTCTTCTGGTGAAGAATCTGATGGCCGAAATATCGTGTGAAGACACCCTGCTCACCGGATACCCCGAGAGGACTTTATTAATATACACTCATGTCCACAAGTTAACTCATCTTAGAGATCGACTGCGTCATGGCGATAATTTGTGGACTAAATTGTGGTTGTACATACAATACACAAACATGTTTAAATCTGGCAGCTCACGGAGACTGCTTAGTATTCCGGAAAGTCCGGATGGGCAGAAGTCCTGGGTGCAGTTCTGACTGCGTGTTGTTAATTTGACACGTACTATTTGAGACTCAAGAGACCAGGCTGGGACAAACAACACATCTGGATGACATTTCGCGTAGTCGAATCACCTACAGATTACAGTCCGACAATAGTAAGCGCAAGGTGAGCCAGAAGTATCTCGTCGTAGAGTCATTTCATGGCTATGGAGAAGAATTAATAGCTAGAAAAGACTCAGTGCCAGTACGGACAAGGTTGACACAGCTACAATCCAACGTCAGGATCGTTATCATGTCTTAACTATCCAAAGACATTCAATCAACACAGCAGCTGCCTGAATAGATACCTCGCAGCAGCCTAAGATACACATCTCCCGTTGCCTTCGAGAGTTTCCTCTACATGTTCGGCGACCCACCCTCACATAAAGGTCCCAGGAACAGAGGGGCAGTATCCTGTCTCGCAGTCTGTTCATATGGTGCGTCCCTGATACAAGTTGCAAAGGAACCAATATGGTGGCACAAGTGTAGTGTTCTCACTTTATGTTAGGGGCGCGTATCCCACTGCATGAGTTTCCTTGGAGAACTGACTGTAATGGCCGTTGTTTATAGAGACGACAACCTACAACAGTGTGTGCTGCTTTTTT